>PVKN010026717.1:0-13739 GCA_004027915.1 Capromys pilorides | reverse complement strand
TATATACAGTATTTTCTCCTTATTTAATATTACTTATGAGTTTCTAAGTTTTCTATAATAATTTTATAATCAGAAAAAAGTAAGTTTTATGGTTTTTTAAAATTTTTTTTGTTTTTTTCTTAAGACAAATGAAGCAATTAATAGAAATAGCAAAAATGTGCTTGTTCCTTATTCCTTATCACTACCTGCTTATGACTTCTTGTGTTTCCCAGGAATAAAGCTCTATTTGCTGTTCTAGAATGTGCCATTCTTGCTCTAACATTCTGTGAGGACATGTCCTGGCCTTCTACAGCCTGAAGACCGCCGACATTCACGGTACATTTTTCTGTGGTAACTAGAAGGCTCTGCATTAAAGCCAGTTGGTGTTATATTAAAAGTTGTGATTATATTCACATTTAATTCTACCCAAAGTCAGCAGATTAGAGCCCTGCTTAGGCCAAAGCAGGAGCCAGGAGTTTGTTCCTGGGCCTGCTGTGCTAGCCCCATCCCCCGGGGGTGCTCTGAGGTGATTGAGACTGGGCCTGGTGGTGCATGCCTGTAATCTCACAACTTGGGAGGCTGAAAAACAGAAGGATCACTAGGAGTCTGATCTGTGTAGTGAGACCCTGCAGAACCTGTACTAAATACATTAAATAGATAGATAGATAGATAAAATTCTACTCAGAGTACATAACAAATGTATTCAGATAACTGGGACTAACCAAATATTTGTTGTATTGATGGATCTAAATCACAAGCCATGTTATTTTAGTCCTGTATAGCATATTAAATGTTCATGTGGCCCAATTTCTCCACCTGACGGAATGAAAAACTAAAGCCAGAGGAGTAATTGATTTGATGAAGACTGCACCACTGGCAAGTGGTAGGGTCAAGGCTCGCAGCCAGGATTTGTACAGCTCTAAAGCTGACCTGTTGTCCATTGTCCCACTGTTGGCTATTCAGATATGGGCTCACTGCCTCAATAGATAATAGCAGCCCATAAAGACTCCCTTTCACAGACTGTTAGACCATGCAACAAGCAAACAGAAATATGGATAAGTAAATCTTTCCAAGGAAGTTTGGATTTTAGCAACACAACTATCAACTCTGGCTCTGCCACTACCACCCATCAATGGACCCTGGCAAGACCTCTTCTGGGTGTCCCTACTGGTACAGACCCAGCCTAAGGGTGTTGGCAGATAAATTCCTAGAAACGCTGAAAGCCATATCTTTAACACAGCCATTGTTAAAAAGTAAATTCTATAACTTTACTATGGAATGGGCTGTATTCTAAAGCAGAGGTTTTCAAAAATACTCAAAACTCATTGCTTCCTAATAATTCTAATACAATTTACTATTACCTGAGCCTGGTTTGATGGCCCACTTGGCATTCGTCTGATTTGCTTCTGTACATCTTTTCCCAATTTTTTTCAATAATCATGTTCATGGCTTGACATCAGCCATGACAGTAATATTTACACCACAGAGACCATCACACATCACAAATCAGCTCCTTTTCTCCCAGAAAGCCATTTGTTCTGCACTAAGCTGTATGTCCTGGCCTCCTGTTCTCTATTTATGAAATGGACTGGACAGCACCTCCTATCCTCTCACATTCCAATCCCAACTGGCATGGCCAGTAGGAGAGACAGGAAGGGAAGCTGCGGTCTAAGCGTTCGTGGTGCCTGGTACCAAGCGTGACAAGCCAGGAACAGATACAGAAAGCTCCAGGGTGGAATGTGTTTTACCAATGGAAAAAAGATCAGAAACTCTGAAGTGAGGAAAAGAACTGAAAGCAAACATTCAAATGAATTTTCAGTTCTCCCCTTCGCCACTCCACTTCTCTATTTTTGACTGTAGCTTACTCCAGCAGAAGGAACAGTAACGCTTTGTGTAGTAAACATGAGAGCTGTACGTAAAATAATTACTTGGATTTCCCTTATATAATCCCAGCGCAGTAATAATATTTTAAAAAACAAATGCACCAATGAACAACATATTTCCATGAAATCTGTAACCATATGTGCAAGAAAGTCATTCTACTATTTGAAAGAGATCCAGTTACCCCTCAAAATTATTCAAGCATATCCAAAGCATTTGAATTCTGTAATAAAGGGCTATTGTGCAACCTTTAATTAAATACCAACCTCAATCCCTAATCTAGCTGTTTGCTAAAGATTTCCATGAAAGCAAATGAGCTAAAGAACATTTTTGAGGGAGTCACTATTCTTCTACTTGAAGACATCATTTAAATTTCTAAAATTGATATTTGAAGCATTCCTTCCCCAGAGGGGACATGCATATGACACCCAAGGTTAAGGACAACCTGTCACTGAAGTGACACTGACGGTTGCACTCCTATCTCCTTTCCACAGCTCGCACCTCTGGCAGGAGACCCAGTGTGTAATCTCTCTAATGAATTAACCGTCACTCTCTCTGCCACCATATCCTTGGACTTGCAGGAACCAGAGGCAGAGTTATGTGGCTGACAGAGAATGAGGAGAATCAGGAAAAGGAGAAAATAATATAATCTGACACTACAGGAACGAGCTCTGCCTTGAAATCTCACTCCACCCAGAGGAAAATTGGAGTCAGGGTAGGGAGGGGATGGAAATAAAAGTAGACATGACATGTTCCAGAACGTTAATCACAGTTGTGAAGTAAAAAGATCATGCTCCTGATGGAAAACATTATTGTTACGATGGTACCAGTAATAGCTACCAATTATCCAACACCTATTCCTGTGCTAATTGCTTTGTATTTTTTAAAATTTCTAACATGAGTATAATCATCACATTTAGTAAATGAAGAACTGATGTTCAGAGGATTTAAGCAACTTGCTCAGGGTCACACAGATAGTAAGTGGTGGAACAAAGAAATGTTCCATTGAGGCTCAGAACATGCCATCTCAAAATACGACCATGGGCAACTGAATGCTACTGGGCCTGATGGAAAATGAAGCAGGAAGTCTCTCTCTCTCTCTCTCTCTCTCTCTCTCTCTCTCTCTCTCTCTCTCTCTCTGTCTCTCTCTCTCTCTCTGGCTTTCTCTCTCTCTCTCTCTCACACACACACACACTCTCTCTCTTTCTCGCTCTCTCTGTCTGTCTGTCTGTCTGTCTCCCTCCTTCCCTCTCCTTCCCTCTCCTGATCTCCCTCTTTCCCCCTAGCCCATTCTCCCTGACCTTCCATACCTTTCTATCCTGAGAACAGGCTATAGAAGGATGCTGTCTTTTGTCTTACCTTTCCTGAAAATAACTCACAATGCTTCAAGGGGGATCATGATCTGTGCCCAACGGCAGGAATATCCCAGAGAGGCCAACCAGGAGAAACTGGAACAGGACTTGATGGCTCCCCACCGCATCATTGTTACATCCTTGTGTTCTACTCACACTCTGTAGGACTATCCATGAAAATACAGTTTGCCCTGCTTCTCTGGGCCTTTGTCTTCTGAAAGGTCCTGGGTCACTTATACTACATATATATACTATGCTTTTCTCTTGTCAGTCTTTTTTGTAGGTGTCTTAGCCATGAATTTCGTCATGAAAGAAGAAAAAATTGACTTGTTCTTAATTATAGAAGCTAATACTGATCAATTTCCAAAGACTAAGATGTGCTATGTGGGCTAGGGTTTGAAAATATATACTATTTACCTACAGAATTAAGTTACTTACAATTTTTTTTGTGGTTCCACAGATCAAACTCAGTACCTTGCATGCACCAAGCAGGCACTTAAGCTGCTGAGCTATGCCCCTAAACCCAACTCATAGTTCTAAGAAGTTATACTTAAAGTTAAAATTTTAGCTGAGTATTTCACAAACCAACAATATCTCATCAGAAACATCTTTTCTCTTTTACAATCTTAATATTAATTCTATGTAATGCATAGAATTAATATTTTAATTTTTATTCCTCCAGCAATCAAAGTTAGAGAAACATCCATCCTCCAGGCTCCCTTGTGCATCCTCAGAAAGGCATCAGACCAAGAGCTGTAAGGAAGTACATCTCTGAGTAGGTAGACTGGGGATGAGGAAGAACCCGCCTAGGGAGAGTGCAGATGTCCTGGAGTGCAAATAAACCTGTTGGTAGATGGAGCATGATGGGTGGAAGAGGGAGTGAACAGCACACCACGGTGTGGGAAAGATGGGTGGGGCCAGACCTTGCTGTCTTGTTTGTCTGCCTATGGGCCAACAGTGGAGACTACTGTAAAGTCCTAAGCAAGGAACAAAACGGTCTGATGCATCATGTGAAATGACTGCTATAACTGCTGTCTAGCCAACAGAATAAGATGGAGCCAAGACACCAGTTAAGAGGCTGGTATATTATCCAGGAGAGATGAGAGAGGTTGGGGCCAAGGAGCAGTAGCAGAGGTGGTGAGAAATAGCTTCATTTGGAAAGCAAATACACAACTATTTGTTAATTAATAGACAAGAAAGGTGTCATATGTGGGCAAAGGAAAGAAGAAGCAGGGCTAACGGACTCCATCCGTTTTCTGTCGCTTTAGCAAAATATCTGAGACTTGGAAAGCTATGAAGAATGTAAGGTTATTTGTTGGCCCTGAAGGATGAAAGACCCAAGAGTACCTCAGCAGCATCTGGTTGGACCCGATGAGGACCTACTTGCTACACAATAGCTCAGTGGAAAGCATCACATGGCAGGGACAAAGCAAGTCCAATAGCTTAGGTCTTTCCCTTTTCTTATGGAAGGCCCATCCTCATGATCTCATCTAATCCTAATTACTTTCCAAATACTTCATTCCAAATTGCCATTCACATGAACTTGTGGATTAAATTATTCACGTTTTGGGAGAGACATTTGAGCCACAGTAAAATAAATAACAATTTAAAAAGTTTTTTTCACAGAGTGACTACATGCATTGTTATGGAATAAACCTCTTTTCTTAAATATAGGTTGAAGTTCTAATGCTCCCAGAATAGGATCTTCTTTGGAAATACAGTCTTTGTAGATGTAATTAGTTAAGTTAGAATAGGGTCATAACAGAGTACATTGGGCTTTAATCCAGTGTGACTCTCTTTCTTATATGAAGAGAAGCAAATACACAAAGAATGCCATACAAAGCCAGATACCTAGCAAACAGCCTTGTATAAGCCTAGGCAGAGACTGGAGTAAGTGGTGCATCAACAGGCCAAGGGATGCCACATATTGTTGGCAAACACCCAATACTAAAAGCGGCAAGGAAGAAATATCTCCTACAGTCTCAGAGGTGGTGTGCCCTGCTGGCTCATTTATAGTGGACCTCTGACCTTTAGAGATAATGTATTTCTGCTGTTTTAAGTCACTTGAACCGTGGGACAATCAATATTTTGTTATAGCAGCTGTACACAATTAGTACACAGTAGAACCGTTAGTCAGAATTTGGATGAATAGAAGGGAGAAACTACAAATCCCCTATGAATTCTGCTTATTAGTCCTCCAACCGAAAATTTTGAGTGGCAAGAGAAAATCTTTCTTGTGTAAAATATTTCTACCCTTATTTTAAGTCAGGATTTCCCACTGGGTCCTTTGTAGAATACTAGCTCAGCAAGATATAAGACAAATGTTTGAGAAATTTCCACTTAAATAAAGGTAAATAGGCTTTCACTGTACGAAGCACCCCCAGAGCCTTCCATCACACGCATGATTGTAGAAATGTGTGGCGCTCTCTCAGCTTCATCTACCATAGCCAGAATTTTGAGGCCTATACTGGAAACAGTATTGGGGCATGGACATGATCTCTGAAATGAAAGCAGCCAAGATGAATAACCAAAGGGCAACGAAGTCATGGATCCTCTTGTAAGATTTTTAAAATCTAGAGTATGTCTATCCAAGGTGGAAAAAATGAACGAAACCCACAGGATTTGTTTGGTTTTTGACTCACTAAAACAGCCTGCAATATTGATTGTGTGAGCAGTTTCTGAAAGATATGTGTGTGTGTGTGTGCGTATGTGTGTGTGTGTGTGTGTGTGTGTGTGTGTGTGTATATATATATATATATATATATATATATATTTCACTTTCGTGTTGCATGCTGATTTCTTGTTAGAATCATTAATGTTTATCAATTCCCAATTAAAAAGACCATTTCAGTCTCTATCTTAACTGACTTTTTGATATGTTTACACTGCCCCTTTTAACTCTATCACATCCTTGCTTTTGCAGCCTGTGCTCTCATGGGTCTTCTAGAAGTTTCTTCAACATAATTTCCTCTTCCTTTGCCTTTCCCTTAAATATTGGATTCTGTCCTGGATCTACAGCTCATCTCATTTCACATCCTCTCCCACGTGGTCATCACTAATAATTTCTGTGGACACCACTTGGGTTGGTAGCTGTTCACAAGGTTTTGGGCTTCTCCCTCCAGGTGCCCATGAAATACTTTCTCCTGGCATCCCATAGGCTTACTAAATTCACTGTGCTTAAGCCTTCTGCTGAAACATGGTGGGCTGAGCATATTTATTCCTGTTCCTACAGGAAATCTCCATAAAATTTGAGTAAAGACTCTTTTAAAAAGATATAAACCCTACAGCCTAATAAAACATCAACAGGAACTGAGGCCGATTGACCTTTTGTTGTTGTTAGATGAAAAAGTAAACAAGTGGTTTATAATGAATAAAAGCTAAATATAAATGAAAAACAGGTTACCTAGTTCATATTTCAAAACTGCAGAAAGGCTCAAAAATGGAAAATACTGGACACTGCAAGGGCCAAACATATAATACAATGTTAAAGGGGGAGAGATTGGTGAACGTCTATGACAACTTACTGGTCCCCAGGTCATCTCCCCCATACTAACATGAGAGAAAGAGAACTTAGTCTATGGAAAAGATTTCCTGCAACAGTTTCATCAGAGATGCTCTAGACTTGGTAATTTGATAACAGAAAGCCTACACACGAATACACTCCAGCCCTGGAAACCCAGCACTAAGAACGCTGGCACCCAGCTCTGTCTGCCTGCATCCTCACCCTGTACAGGAGACCAGTGATTTTTCTCTGCAGTAACTGCATCCTCTTAGAGAAAGACTCTACAGAGGCAGACATGTGGCCCTGACTGCAATGTCCCAGTACCCTCCAATCCACTGTCATTGCTCACACGTCCCTTCCACACAACAAAGCTTCCAATCAGTTTAAGTTGCTCATGCTTACTTCAACAGACTACAAGGAGCCATAGGAAAGTGTCTGACTTGGAAGAAAATCCAAGAAAGAACTATATGAGACAAAACAGCCTCAAGAGAAATAGCAATTTATAGAGCAAAAGAACTCTTTGAGAAAAAGACATACGTCCTTGAGGACATAATAGCAGACACTGCATTCAAGTAAACAGCGTGCTGCTTTGAAAAGAACTTAGAACAACCTCAGAGAGGTGATTGCTAAGTCAATGGAGACCATAAAATTGTACGAGATGGTGACTACAATAAGCTCCTTGACTCAGCACTGAGCGATGCTTGCACAACGGAGTAAGTATTAGATACTAACAAGCAAATGTACCCATTTGGACAAGATGCAGGGTCAAAGTTGAGAGACGCAATATATAAAAGATGGACAGAGTAAGAAGATTAACAATTTTGTGCTGTGAGATTTATATTACTTGGTTTTTTCACCTATGTATTTATTTATTGACATAACTAAAAAATAATGAAGAACTAAAAGACTAAATATTTACTATCATCTAAACTTGTCTTCCCTTCTTTATTTTCTGTCTTATTTGGAAATGCTCCTTTGCGGTCAAGTTCTGAAGACAAAAAAAACAAGATTAGCCTGAGTGACAGGTGGAAGGTCCTGAGTTTGATCCCTGGTACCACCCTCACACCAAAAAAAAAAAAAAAAAAAAAACCCACCAGGGAGATAGCTCAGTGTCATAAGTGCCTGCATGGAAAACCAATATTTGATCTCACCTTATATGTTTCTTGTTTTGCTCTCATAGTAACTGAATCTTCTGGGTATTTTGCAAATCCACCTTTCTTCTCTAACTCTACTGCCATGATGTAATCCAGGCCACTGTCGTCGCTTGTCTTGGCTATTGCCCATCTTCGAGCTAATTTCCAATTTTGACTTTAACTCCTTAAAGGAACCTTTGCATTTGGCTCCTTTGCTGGTGTCTCCCACATTAGAATTGATGGATTTACACCATTTTCAAATGTGTATACAATACTCTTAACCACTGCAGTGAGAAATAGGGAGTGAGCAGAGTTTACTATGAAGAAAACATCTTGGTCTGGTAAAATGTACTAAGAATCTTTATGTTCCAGTGGCTAGGAACTCATGAAGGGCATGTGGTTTTGAGAAGAACACCATGACTATCATATAAGAGTGGGTTTAAGTTATAAAGCTAAGAAGCTTTGCCGTCATTCAGAATGAAGATGATGATAACTTGACCTAGCACATAGAAATAGGAAAAGTATAGAGTGAACAGAACAGATTGAAAAATTATAAAACAGTGAAATCAGCAGAAGCTCAAGAATAGAACCTGAAAATTTGCAGATGTGACCTACATGACCTGGTTTGGGTAGAGGGCAGTACTTTTAACTAAGTTCTCCTACAACTTGATTTTTTTAATGAGTTTAGCTGGCATCTGTGATGAGTTTGAGTGTGAGTGTGAGTGTGTGAGTGTGAGTGTGTGTGTGTGTCTGTGTGTATCTGAAAGGACAAAGAATTTGCAAGATGTGATAAAAACATCATGATTATAGTGAAAGTCACATTGACATTAGTCTCCCTCTAAATGTTCCCCTGACTTGCATCCAGCACATGTTATTCTTCTTGCCACTTGCTGAAGCAGCTCTGGAAGTCCTTCTTCTTGAGTATCTTTATTTGTGCTATCATAGCTGCCTCAGTGTCCTGCATTGATTCAAAATGTTTACCATTCATGGTCATTTTGACTTTGGGGAAGATCCAGAAGTCACTGCCAAATCCAGTGACTAAGATAGATGAAGATGTTCTTTAATTTGGACACACCTGCCTTCTCAGTGGATGATGGCATTCAGAAGCCGCAGTCACTGAACTTTTGATCAAGCCTCTTAAAGACACTCACAAAAGACAACCTTCAGAACCTCTTCAGAAAGTGGCAAGAATGGTGGGATAAGTGTGTTTAAACCAAATAGGAGTACTGGGGAGATAGCTCAGCAGTCTAAGTGCCCACCTGGCAAGCCCAAGGACCCAGGTTTGATCCTAGGTACCACATACCATGCTGGCCCTGGAACCTGGGTTTTGCTGTGCCAACTCTGAAACCAGATGTGGTGGCACATGCTTGGGTTCCCAGAACTGGGGAGGCTAAGACAGGAGGACCACTATGAGTCTGAGCTGCATAGCAAGACCTTGTACCAAAAACATACATACATACATACATGAGTAAAGCAAACAGGAGTATTTTGAGGGAGATTAATGGCAATGTGTCTTTTACTGTAATTTTTTAAAACTGTAAACATTCAAAATATAGTGTGATCACAGCACATAGGTCCCTAAGAATATAAAGCTCAGCCTTGCTGCTAACTAGACTGAGCTGTGCCCCACAGAACAATATTTTTACATACTCAAGCAAAACTACACTGCACAATGACTGGCCATCCTTTCCTCTGATTATGTTGTTTTCCTATCAGTTATATAGCTTTGTCCATTGATCCTAAAAAGAGATGGCTGAGAAAGTCAGTGGCTGAACTGCCTCAGAAACTGAGTCCGCTCCTCCTTGTTCCTTCCCTTGAGTTCCTCATGGCAAACCAAAACTTTCAGAAGCCTCTCCTTCGTTTCTTAGTCCATTTGATCTGGACCTTTTCTTTGCACACAAGGAAAGAAAGCTTGTCATTACAAGTGGACCCTTACACTTGCTCAGCAGGTTTAAACATTCTACTTGAAAGATATCCTGAGAAAAGCAGAGGTATTAAGGAGAATGTAAAGCAGATAATAAATTTGGGCCTTGGAGGGCAGCTGTGGCCCTCCATAATATCTCGAGCCTTTACTGTGTCGGCAGGTGCACTCTGACAAGGCAGTTTTGCTCTTCCCCTGGACTTTCATCCCTTCTCTTGTGAATTCCAAGGATGAGACGGTCCCCTGTAATTCCCATGACTCTCTCCAAGGCTGTCATTTCTAGGAATTTAAACCAAGGCCAACAAGGTCAGGAAAACAGTTGCCACAGTGATTATTGATGTAGAGCACTGTCCTATAAGAAAGAGCCACCATATCTACACTCACACATTTTGTTAGTGTTTATAAAGCCAAAGACCCTTTATTGGTCTGTGCCACAAAACTGCTTTCAGCTATAGACCGGAGAAAAAACAAACTTATCAAAAAATTCCAAAATCAGTACTTTCCAGCAAGTTCTCTCTGAATACAAAGTCTGGGCTTGGCAGACACCAAATTTGGGTATATGATGCATTGTGGGAAAAGCCACAGCTCCACACTGAGTGTGGTCATCTGCCAATCCAAGAAATTCCTGGGTTACCCTGACATAAGAGTGTCAAAGTTAATTTTCCAAACATCCCAATACTTGGAAAACAAACAATACAAAATAAATTATTTTGAGTTGATTTACTGATTTCTAATAATATTCTTCATCAAGAAATCCAGGCAGGAATATTATTCATCATCACGATTAGCCATGGCTGCTGCCCTTCCCCTGTGGCAAGTGCAACCTCTACAAGAGAGGCCCAGGGAGGCTTCAGAAAGGCTTCAGAACATATTTGTCTTTCACTTTCTACATTTCTTGCTGCTTAAATAGGCACTTAAGGGCTTTCCCCCAGGTAAGTCTCCTTCTGTAACTTTCTTATCCTCTCTCAGTCTAAATAACTGCATCTCTTGGTTCATTTTTCATGCAAGTAGCTTTGTTCTCTTTAACAATTCATAGATGTTCTGGGTTACATTCTACTGGATGAGACAGTTTGCCAAGTCTTATGAGAGAGTCCAAGACGAAAAAGAGACGGCATCTGCCTTCAGAGAAGCCTCATTCTAGGAAAGAAGACAGGCACATGCAGAAAAACAAGTAACTTCAGACAGATGGGGTACACACTGCAGAAAGTGCAATGACTCAGATCTGTGAACCCACTAAGCTAAATACTGCAGTTATTAAATTCTCATTGACTCACTGACACCACTTGCAGTGAAATCCTGTTGCTGGATTTTCACCTGGATACTTGCAAACTCAGGGCAGAAGGACTGAGGACAAACACAACTCCTACGGCTACCACAGTCAGTTGAGGTGAGCTCATTGTCACCTCCATGTCCTCCTCCAAAGGCTTCCGATAGGAGGAAAGCAAATAAAAGCAAGGAGACACAGGTGGGATGATGGCAGCAGGCAAAAGATTGGCAGGATAAACAAACAATAGGAAAGAGCCTCCCCAGATTTCATCCTTCCAGAAAAACTCAGCAGAGAATTAAGGCAAGACAGTCAGAATTAATGAAGTGATGGTTAGACTGAGGGATGCCTCCCAGTAAGGTTTCCTTGCCTTCACATCAGTTTTAATGGGTGGTGTTTTGAGAAAGACTGGTGTTTTGTGCAGAGTTCATGATGTGGGATGAAAACACGACAGGAGGAGAGAGCAGACACCCACCAGTGATAACCAACTGAACCATTTTGTTTAAAGTTTCACTGCTGAACAGTCTCCCAAATCAGAGCAGCCACAGCAGGAAATCCACACATGCAAACTCCTAGCATAGTGCTTGGCACACAGTGATGCAGTCCGGAGGAAAGAACATGCAGGATGCTTCACATGTGGCTTCTGCCACTTCAAAACCCTATACGTGGAGAAAGTGCTTGCATTCAGAATGGAATCACACTAGTTTTCACTGTTACAGAGATGCAGTATGTGAGGTTATATTTGCTTATACAAACACATCTCAGGAACTGCAGAGAGATAAAAGACAGTCCTAGAAATGGCCTCTGGCAACAGAGCAAGTGCTAAATAAATCTAATTTCTCTTGCCTTTTCAGTGGTAATTATGACAAAGTCAGTTTATAGAGCTGAATACTCACTTATTCATCATGTAGGGCATGCACTAAAGTATTAAAGTAGAAATAGCTGCTGATTATTAGGATAAAGTCTTAGTAACCATGCAGGCAGAAAAAACGTTCTGCCTGAGATTTGGGATAGAAAATAGAGTCACTCTCAGAACGCAATGTCACGATTCCCAGACACAATAGGAATTGCCTTGTGAACAGACACAAATTTGAGACATTATGTGACTTCCCATTTGGAAATAGCTTCTCCTACTTTAAACTGCTTTAAAACTCCTATATAAAAATATGTCTCTCTTCCTTCCCCTTTCTCAGCTAAACCACGTACTTCTCAAAGTGGAATAGGAAAGATTTATTCTATTATAATAGCAGGGAGATGTTTTTAAATTTGTGACTGTTTGGAAGTTATTGTGGAGAACTGTGGCTGCATTCACACTGTAGATAGATGAGTCATTAAAATACTGATCATCAACACCTGTATTTTTTCTGTTCTGAAAACTTTATACAGGCAGATTTTCTTCCAGGTCTTCTCTTTCTTTAAATTCACATTCAATCACCCTTGGAATGTTCCTTGCTAGTCCATGTCTTTGTTCAGTCTCAGCATCACTGGTGGGCACTTCAGGACAATATCCTACTCTCACCTGACACTTGGACCACATGGTCCTTCCCTCTCACAGAGCCCATAACCAAGACCACTTGGTTCCCTTTAACCAGCTCCCTTTTCTGACTTCCTGACATGGTGACCACACTGTAGTGAATGCACAATTACTGCCAATGTCTGGATCCTAGCACCAAGAATCCTCAGGTCAAATCAGTACCCCAAACCACCTCCCTTCTCTTTTCCTCTCTGCAATCCATTCTATGCACAATTCAACACTTACTTGCCCTAGAACATTTACAAAGCCTCCCAACACCTTTCTCAGACTTTAGGCCCTCTCTATTCTGATACAACCTAAGGCTCATGCTAGAGTATGCATGGAAAATAGGAGGCAGTCTCTTCCTCAAATGTCTTCAATGGCTTTTGACTGTAACCAGGAAAACACAGAAACATTTAAAGTCCAGGTTCCTCCTCAGCCTAAAGCAAGTTTCCAGAACAAAGTCACATGGTCCCTCCCCAAGCTCCATGCTCCAGATCAAATCAAAAGCCTATTTTCCCCCCAAGTTGTACCTGGTTGCATATTCATTTTTACAGCTTTGTTAAACATAGCTCCAGGCAAATAATGGGAACCAACCCATGGTAGTCCAATAATATGAGAATCGGTGGGGAGGGAGAAGTTGGTGTAAACTTTAAACTCTTCCAACTTTTCTCAATGTGTGAACATTTTTAACACCAAACTTAAATACATGAATAAATTTCATCGAAGCTGGGTTACCTGTTTCCCAAAGACCATATACCCAAAGACCTGTAGGGTATAACCTACAGGTACGTGATGTGCCAGCAAGCCTTTGAAAGGCAAGTAATGGGAATGCAGTCCAAAAAGGAAAGAAGAAAGGGCTAATTCTAGAGTACATAAGTACTTCTGTCCAGCAGCCAAGCCTGGGCAATTTAAAGACAACAAGATAGAATTAGATACAGAAACAAAGTTAAGAGATAAGCCTCAAGTAAACTATAAAAATAAGATGCTAAGAATTTCATTTTACAAACTAAAGATACTTCCCTTTTTATTTCCCTATCTTGCTTCCAGCTTCTGAGTTAAAGCAGTCAAAAAAAGCATCCTATTTTGTGTTAAGGTTCTACCTGCAATATCTAGGGAGAGAGATCTCAGTACTTGGGTTTCAGCCCAGGTATGCTTAGGAGTCTCCATTTAATGAAAGAGTATCTCATCACT
>PVKN010026716.1:0-13739 GCA_004027915.1 Capromys pilorides | reverse complement strand
ACCATCACACTCACAGAGGACCTGCACCATCACACTCACAGAGGACCTGGACCATCACACTCACAGAGGACCTGGACCATCACACTCACAGAAGACCTGGACCATCACACTCACAGAGGACCTGGATCATCACACTTACACAAGACCTGGACCATCACACTCACAGAGGACCTGGGCCATCACACTCACAAAGGACCTGAGCTATCACACTCACACAGGACCTGGACCATCACACTCACAGAGGACCTGGACCATCACACTCACAGAGGACCTGGACCATCACACTCACAAAGGACCTGAGCTATCACACTCACACAGGACCTGGACCATCACACTCACAGAGGACCTGGACTATCACACTCACAAAGGACCTGAGCTATCACACTCACACAGGACCTGGACCATCACACTCACAGAGGATCTGGACCATCACACTCACAAAGGACCTGAGCTATCACACTCACACAGGACCTGGACCATCACACTCACACAGGACCTGGACCATCACACTCACAGAGGGCCTGGACCATCACACTCACAGAGGACTGAGCTATCACACCTGCAGAGCACCTGGGATTTCCCACTCACAGAGGTGGGAGAGGCACTTGACATGTTACATTGCAGCCTCAACTGACGTATCTAGCTGCATAGTTTAACTATGGAAACAGCGTGTTGCATATTGTCTATGTAAATATTCTGCTTTAGAAAAATCACTTGCAGTAGTCCAAGAGGTTTGACATTGGACTTCCAATACTCACTTGCAGAAAATTTCAGATATTAGCTCACTTCAAACATGGAATCAACAAGTACAGGGCCTGCCAAAGGTCTCTACAGTCTTGGATGCACTCACAGCCATATGGCTTCCAAACTAAAGGTGGAACTATCCTCCCTGTAACTATAATTATAGTTATAGTTATAACTTATAGGTCTAGTTATAACTAGTTATAGGTCTAGTCCAGACAAACTATTCAGCTATTTAACAAATAAAACAAACCCTTGCTAATGAAGTCTACTGCCTTAGAGAAAGAAAACACAGCACATTTAAGACTTGTGGAAGAAATAGAGATGGTTAGTTTTATAGGGGATAGGAAGAAGCCTACAGAAATTATAATCCTAGGGCCCATGAGAATCTCAGCAGACTAAGTGCCTACTTAAACAGACACAGTAACGGGTTTGATCCCCAGCACCATGTACCACACCAGCCCTGCCCCTAGGTATGCTGAGCCAGCAAGGGAGACCAAGCCTAATGGTGCATGCCTGTAATCTCAGTGCTAGGGAAGCTGAAACAAGAGTATCACTATGAGTCCAAGCTGTGTAGTGAGACCCTGTAGCAAATACATTTAAAAAATTAGAAATTGTAACACTGATGAGGCTCAGCTCCTTGGAGTTTCCTATGTTACATTGTCTATCATGTTAACCCACATATCTTCTTTGTAGAATGGATCACTGTCTGGAATTACCTTGTTTTTTTTCACAACTGTGCCCCTTTCCCATGATGAAATATCTATGTGTCTTAGTTAGTTTTTATTCATTGCTGGGGCAAATACCTGACACTTGAAATGAAGGAAGGAAAGGCTTGTTTAGCTCACAGTTCATGGAGGTTTCAGTTTATATTCAGCCAGCTCCAAGGTTGAGTGCACATTGCAGAGAGCAACAATTCATGGTGGCAGGACAGCAACAAAATGACAGAGGCACGGTTGGTTGACAGAGGCAACCAAACAACCAAGGAAACAGAGAGCAACAGAGAGTCCGTCTCTCTGTCTCTCTTTATATCACATTCAGGCTCTCTGTCTCAGCCTATCCACTTTAGGCCACAATGATAATCCCAGCAGTACTCAGACCCATAATCCCGTCAGTACTAAAACACATAATCCCACTGGATCATGAGTCAAGTCTCAAACTGTAGAAGTCCCTGCCCCACGATTGCATGATGCTTTGGGGGGACAACTAGACATAGACCATAACACCATGCAAGAAGAAACCTCAGCTGATGGCTGCACTGTTCCACCTGCAGAACCAAGAACAGCATCTGACAATGGCAGCTGTCACCAGGTCAAGGTCTGGGAGGTTAGAGTGATTACTGGAACCTCCACAGTGGGTGCTGTGGCCACAGAGGAGAACCACCAGACAGAGGTCTAACATAGTAGAAACAAAGAGAGGGGTGGGACCATCTCAATACAGCGTGTAGCATCTCCCCCACGTCAGATGGCTACATTGAGGTTATATGGTTCAAATTGATCTCTGGTGCCCATTAGCCAGAGACCTGGGAAGACATAGTGGTTTTGAGGGGGCTATAAAATAAAACTCTACAACATCACACCATATAGGGACTTGTAGCCTAAGCCTGGAGCTTTGGCTGCCCAATGATAAGGCATTATGCAGCTTTGGACATAGAGAAATAGCGGGACAGACTGACAGAAGTTAATTTGCACAGCACTAAAGAGGCTGTTGGTGTGTATATAGAGGTGGGGGAGGTGGTGCCCCTGCTCGACTTTC
Source organism: Capromys pilorides (assembly GCA_004027915.1). Taxonomy (NCBI): domain Eukaryota; kingdom Metazoa; phylum Chordata; class Mammalia; order Rodentia; family Capromyidae; genus Capromys; species Capromys pilorides. Next base: position 11,243 of record PVKN010026716.1, on the reverse strand, counting down.
CATTTGGGTGGCATCCATGGTGATTTGGTGGGACAGTCAAATTTGTATTTGCTAAATGAAACAAAATACAAAATGAAATCATTCTATGCCTAACAAGATAGCATAAAATTAAAGTAAATGGATTAGTTCATTTTATTCACTATTCTTTGCCTGTTTTCTTTTTTAATGCATTTGGTATAGGGTCTCAATGTTCAGCTCAGACTCACAGTGATCCTTCTGTTTTCAGCCTCCCCAGCATGGGCATTATAGGCATACACCACCATACCAGGTCTTGGCGGCTGGTTTAGCATGCTCAAGGGCCAGGCTTGACTTTGCCTATTTTCATTAAATTAAGATATGGAAAAATAAACCAAGTTTCTTAAAGAAGAAAGAATAAATTTAGATAAAGCTAGAGAAAATGTAAGTATTATGGAAAATACACTAATAATTTTTATGAAAATTGTGGAGTGTTGACTTGCTTGAATATTGTTCCTGGGTATTTCTATGCTCATTACATTTGTAAAGATTAGATATACAGCCTTGCTCTCACAAATTATCACTTGTTTGAGAAACTACTCAATCTACAAATATGGAGGAAGGATATTTAGAAAGAAATAAATCTTGGAAATAAAAAAGCTATAGTTTATTTTCCATGATGATTGTCCAAAATAAAAAATCTTGAAGACGAAAAAAAAATTTGCATTTGCTGGCGAGGCTGTGAAGTGAAGCAACCAGATCATTTACACACTGCTAAAGAAAACACTCAATAATTATAGAGTCACTAGAAACAACATAGCAAATCTTTTAAAGTCCAACATAAAGCCGGCATGCAACCCAGCAATAACACTCTGGATGTTTGTGGCAGAGAAGTGAAAACTTACATTCCAATAGAAAACTATAAAATAATAGAAGTATTCTTAATAATCAAACACTGAAAACAATTCTGATGCCTTCCAATAAGTGATTGGTTAAATGGTGCTTTAGTCAGGAAATATTGCTCAGCAGTGAAAAAACTTCAACCTCCAGAAAACTAGAAAATTACACAAAGAGAAGAAAGCTTGTTCCAAAAAGTATATACTGTGTATTCCATTGATATAATTTTCTTAAATGACAAACTTCTAGGCAAAGAGAACAAATTAGTCATTGGCCTCAACCAGGGATTGAATGGAAATATGAGGGATTCTCATAGTAATGAAAATATTCTGTATCCTGACTAGGTCAGTGTTAATATGCCTTTTGTGATATTATACTATAGTTTTGTAAGATAGAAGAGTTAAGTGATACACATGACCCCTCTTTATTATTTCTTACAACTGCACGTGAATCTATAATTATCTCAGAATGAAAATTTAGTATTTATTGATTTACTGGGGATCAAACTCGGGATCTTGCCCTTGCCAGGCAGGTGCTTATGCTGCTGAGCTATGTTCCCAGGCCCAAAATTTAATTTTTAAAAAGTTTATTTTCAAGCGATCCACCTATAGGATAGGAGGATGAGGCTGGGGGAGTGGGAGGAGACTGAACAAGGCAGAGTCATATTAGAGAAGGAAGAACCCAGGCATCGGTGACACTGCCCAGCTGGCCCAGCCGCACACGTCCACTCTGTCAGCGTGTGACCTGAATCATCCAAGCAGTCAAACATCAATATTTAGATTGCATTGTAGCGTTGGCTCTTTTGAGATAACTAAGTCTGTCTGGATTGGAGTCTGAGAACTCAGTCTCTGAAAGGTTCACCATCACTTAGCTAGAGTTTCAGATCTGAGAGAAGAGAGTTGCATCAGTCTGGTTGAGTGCTGGCTTCCTAATGCCTCAACTCTACTACCTCAGCCATCAAAAGGTGTCACCACAAGCATTTCTCTCTATCCAAATAACCACATTTAGATCAGAAACATAATGAGCCATCCAACTCTGTTTGGTTCCTCAGTTTGAACAGGATTTAACTAAACACGCACTCGTCTCCTTTGAGATTAGACTGACTGAGGTCAGATAGACTGAAAGGCTACTAAAGCAGCCCCACAGCACAGGTACTGAATGGAACTGAGGAGGCCTGCATGGCTGTTACACTCATGCCCCAAGCCCACTTCTGGACACATAAAAGCTCACCTAGGCATCTGAATTAACCTTGCTCACAGAACAATCATAATAACACTGTTTCAGTGGTCTCTAACAAAATGTAGTCCCATGAAGTAGGAACTGTGATTCCTTGATCCAAGTTTGTGGACTTCAAGTGTACAGAGAAAGTTTTAGGCCTGGAGGAATGATGGGAAAGAGCCTGCTCCAGGGAGGTGGTGGCATAGTTGCTTGGTCCAGAGCCACAGCCTAAGGTAGCCACCTGCAGGAAAACTTCTATGAGTAGCCTTGGTCTGGAGTAAATGTGAAATATCTCCCAGAACTACTTCAAGGAGAATTTTCAAGAGGTTGAACTCCCATATTAGCAAGTAGAGATTGAAATCAGACAACTTGAACTATTTATTTATGTATTTATTATTTTTTTTCAGAGAGGGTCTCACTAAGTAGTTCAGGTTGACCTTAAACTGACTAAATGGCCCAGACTGACCTTGAACTTGAGCAATCCTCTTCCCTCAGCCATTCAAATGCTAGGGTTTAAGTGTGTGTCACCATGTCCGGCTTCATATATGTTTTTAATTGATGTCACCATATACTCCTTTTCTTTTCCCTGTTACTGGAAATTGAATCTAGGGAGAGCCTCACAAGTGTTAGGCTGCACTCCAACACTGAGTTACAGCCCCATCTCTTGTTTGTTTATGTTTTTAAGACAAGATCTCATTAAGTTGTGTTGCCTGACCTGAATGTCCTCTCTGCCTCATTCAAAAGCTTCTACTTTGAGAATTATGTAAAGTAAGATATATGAGAAAACATTTAGAATTGTCCAGTACTACAGCACATGTATGTAATTTTTGGTGTCATCATTTTAAGAACACTTCATTCTCTCCACTGGAACATCTTGCTACCTCATCTTCTGGAAGGTGATTAGTTTCTTAGACCCCTTTTCATGTGCTCTATAAAACACTGTAGTATCATAGATCCTATTGACCTAGGACAAGTTGAGGTTTGCATCTGTGTTGACTTTTGCCCCCTGACGTCATCTCACAGATGGCCCTAGAGCAGAATCTTCTCTAATTCCCTGACCGCTTTCTTCCCAGGCTTCTGTGAGGGGTGTCCTCATGGGGTGCAACGTGGAGACAGAAGACCCACAAGGCAGACACTAAGAGTTAGAAAATGGGCTCAAGAACCAAGCTCCTAATTCATTGCTCAAACTGTAAAACTGGACATGGCCCATAACCTCAAAACTGGGTAGTGTGGGGTGACCCCTGGGAGGAAGGGCTGAGAGCCAGGATGCCAGAATCCCTATGTCTGGCCCCTCTCTCTCTTAAGCTCTTGCTCTGTCACTTCTGCTAAGGCTGTACCTGAGCTCTGCGTCCAGCAGGGCGAAGAGTTGTCCATACGCATGTCAGGTACGTGGAGGAGACACAAAGAGACATCCGGGCTCGCTGTTCCAACAACTCTGGGGGAAGGTTTAGCTGCAAAGAAAACTACAAAATGCACCTGCTGAGTCACAGACTGCTTAGCTGAGGGACTCTGGCTCCAACCTACTCATCAGAATGGGGACAATGTCTTGTGGGTGCCATCATCAATTAAAAAAAAAAAAAAAACTCTTGTAAGTTGTAAAGTATAGACACCTAAAGGCACTTATTTCCTGTAGCTCGGGCCCCCTGCTCCTGCTGAAGGCAGACAGGCTGGTACTGGTTGGTGGGCTGAGTCTTTTTGGTGGAGCACAGCTGAGGAAAAGTCTTGTTTCCAGATCCAAGGGCCTTTCAGAAGGCCCACACCTGAGTTTGCGTAGAAGCTTTTGCAGGAGAGTGAAGGATAGAGTATTTCAATTCCTGAAAAAATAGACTCTCTATCTGGCATTAAATGAACGCCTCCAGTGAAGGCAGGCCTAGGTTTGCCTGAAGCTAGAAGAGGGTAAAGCGTGTATGGCCAGATGTGCGAATGGCCAATGGCAACCAGAAGCAGGCACGAGAGCCAAGTCTAGGAGACAAACTCTCTAATTCAGACAGTGCAACTTGGCAGCCAGTCGAGCTGCTTGTTCACCCATTGATTCTTTCACTGAGCATCTCAAGTGTCATAGATTATAGAGGCACAAGCTGAATAAAACAAAGTCCCTGAGCCTGAAGTGCTCTCAGGAAGGTGATGTTACTGCAGAGGAGCCTTGAAAAACCGAGAGAGCAGGGCTGAGAAATGGTCACTGCCCCAGGCCGGCTGACCTGAGGTGCCTGTGCTCTCCTCAAACAGCCAGGGGGCATGAATCCCATGGCATGGCATCCGAATGTTCCAGGTCTGGTGATGACTCACCTAACACCAGGATAATTACCTTTGCAGACATTCAGATCTAGAGTTCCTATATCATGACCACTGGAGCTACAAGGCAGACACATGGGCTTCATAGAGAATCTAGACGTCGCGTCTAGGTGGAAAGCAAGCGCCATCTTAAATTTCTAAGCCCAAGGCAATGTTAGTAGCTCTCTCCTGGGCTCAGCCAGCCCTAGGCCCACTGCTATTTTCAACATTTCTCACTCTGTGCCGGCCTTGAATGCATCCTGCTAGATTGTACAAATGGTAAGGTTAGTGGTTAGACACCAGGCATTGGAGGGAGAGAGATCTAGACTCATCCATGATTAGGGCTGCTCAGGTTCACATGATTTATTCGGACAATAGAACTAAACATCTGTGAACGTCTGGGCTTCTAGCATAGCCAGTAGGTGGTAGCTGTTAAGTTTAATTTGTTCTTCTATATACAAGTAATGTTGTAAAGTTGTATTCTTTAAGATTCGGTGCAGGAAGCTGAAATTGCTTTATTTGAGGCAACACAGAAGGAACTTAAAAAATAAAGTGCTTACAGAATCATCATAAGGCCCAAAGGAATAGATCCTAAACTAGTGCTTCCCAAGCATTATAAAGATGGCTTACCAGTGCTAGAGAGATAGCTTGGCAGTCTAAGCACCTGCCTGGCAAGCATAAGGACCTGGGTTCAGTCCCCAGTACTGCATGCCATGCTGGCCCAGCCTTGGGTGCACTGTGCCAGCCACTGAAACTGGATGTGGTGGTGCATGTCTGTAATCTGTGTGCTGGCTGAGGCAGGAGGATCACTACGAATCCAAGCTAAGTAGCAAGGCCTGTACCAAATAAATAAGTAATAATAAATAAGGGTAAGTAATTTTTTAAAATAAAAATGATTTACTAGAGAAATTTCCACCTCTAGACACATTGGAGCCATGCTGAAATCAAAAACTTGCTATTGCTTCTCAAGGTCTGAGAAGCTAGATAGGCACTCCAGGGTGCCAGCTCAGAGAATCCCATGGGAGTCCCATATGGCCAGCAAAACATGGCCAGCATGGCTCCTAAAGGAGGTCTTGTCCGTCCTATGTTTAGGGCAGCTACTTTGTGAGGATTATTGGCTTCTAGAATGCTTTCTGAAAGGTCACTGGCAAGCGTGATGCTCAGCTTCCCAAACTCCTCATCTAGTAGCTTCAGTGAAGGCGGAGTGAGCCACTCCACACGCCAGATTCAATGTCACATGCCAGAGCCTCGGCCATGTACCCCAGGCTCACTTAGTAAAAGTAACTAAGACAAGGAGTCAGTTCCTCCTGGGGTGAAACAGAAAACCCAACCTAGAATGCTGACTTAAGGCTTTGTCCTCGCCCTTCAAGTGTGACCCAGGACAGGAGAGAGGAGAGGGACTGATAAGAGTGTAGAGGAGACCTGCGCCTGCACGCAGGTGAGCCAGCACTGTGTGCACCCACAGACGGGAAATGGGGTGGGAACACAGGGGAAAACCCACATTTTGGATGGGGTGAGGGCCACCTCTTCCTGGTTTTGCAAGAGGATCAGACGATGGTGACACTGGCGCACCTAATGATAATCACTGACTGACTCATCTAAGAGATATTTTCTTTCCCCCTTTTGTGTTCCTTGCAATAAAGAATGAAACTCTTAGAGAAAAACACCCTCCTCCCACTCCATGAAGCCTACGATAATGGCCCTGGAGTGTGCTGGCTCTGCTGATAGCCTGAGACACTGTCCTCAGCAGAAGCTGCTGATGTCACCCCCCATGGTGACAGTGCAGACTCTCAAGTGTTTGCCACAAGATGTGCTTACCCCTCCCCCCAGATGTGAAGCACAGTCTTCACCAGAGCCTGGAAAATCACATTTTCTGACACTGACACTGGAGCCCGAGAGAGGAACTGAGAGTCTAGACCCAAAGGGCCAGAGTCAGCACACTGGAGTGAACACACAGCACCCATACAACACACACACACACATCACATAAACACACAGAGAGACACCTACATACCTCAATTACACTTATAAGTATGCATAGCACACACACAAACACACAGCAACACTCACATGACACACACAAATACACTGCACACACAATATTCCCTACAGTCATCACATACATATACCACAAAAACAGATACACATTGGACAGAAACACAGAGACACAAAACAGAGACATTGCCATATACCATATGTACACATATGCAGAAAGATGCAAACATGCACAGTCTGCATATACCACACTATACACACATACATGTATATATAATGCATATGCGCTACTTTGTGATACATGGACCATGGACCATGAATACAGCAGCTATAAATACAAAACAGTAGAAGAAATTTCAAAGCAGCAAAAATTGTTCAAATACAAAGAAACTCTACCTAAAGGGGCACCTGACACTGGGGACGTGGTAGATGCAAGCAACTCAAATAATTGATGCGTAATAGCCTTGGGACAATTCTCTGTTCTAACAGTAAAGTTTTCCAGTGGCGGTAACTGCTTGACTGCAGAGCTTGCCACCCACCCTGTGTTAGCCTTCCAAGCTCCCTGCCTGCCCAGTTCAGGAAAGTCCCAGAGTGCTTGCCTCATAGTACAAACAGGGAAGTTGAGGGTTTTGGTGCTGACCTTAGTTAAAACAGCAACTTCCCAGAATCCTGCTTTCTAGTTTATCACAGTTTTACCTCTGTGTACCTAGGGGGCGCTCTGGGCCAGGAATTGAAAATCTCGGAAATCCCCTTTAGCATTCTAAGATCTAATAGCAGGGGTTTGGAAATTAAAATGAAGGGACCCAGCCGGTGAGAAGGCAGCCTGGGGTGATTGGCCAGGGACAAGAAGGCGAGCTAGCTGTCAATGCAACTCCAAGACCCATCTTCGAAACTAGAAGGACCCTGTGAAGCAACAGATACAGCTTCCCATAGATGCAGAATCAGGAACCAGTCTGTTCAAAGTCAAAACTAATTAGAAGAAACCCTGCAATAGGAATTGTAGAGTTCATCTCTGAAGAAGCAGAAATTACTAGTTTCAGTCTTCTTTTTCCGCAGTCTGCCTGGCAAGTGCAAGATCATGAGTTCGAACCCTGGTCCCGCAAGAAAAAAAAAAAAAAATCCTGCAGTGTTATGCCAGTTGTGATATATTAGACACCAATTAAATATAGTTTATATTTTATTAGGTGAATGTAGAAGATTATAATAGGAAAGGCACAGTACAAATATGCCCTGCTTTAAGAGAACTCAAACTGCAAAAAACAAAAATTTAAAAAATATATTAAAGTGTATTTGCTTCATTTTAAAATATATAATTTAGTGGGATTTTGTTTTGTACAATAGGAATTTCTCACTACATATTTTAGCACTGAGGCTTTCATGGAAAAAAAAAAGGGTGGAGCCTCAAGAAAAAGTAATGAATTTATGTATACTTCTGGCCTCCTGATAGTTTATTAGAGAGAGAGAGAGAGTTTACTATTTTGGGAGAGGAGTTGTTATTTTTCTTTTTGGTACCAGGGAAGGCACTCAGGACCTTGTGTTTGCTAAGCAAGCACTTAAGTGGCTGAACGACCTCCTCAGCCCCTTGACTATGTTCATTAAAATAGCAGAAACAGAAAAGCTGTGTGGAGTAACAGCGGCAAAGCCGAGCCCTAATTCTGCCTTTGCCATTCCTGAGGCCTTATGCAGAGCATTCTAACTTTTGCCAATCTCTGTCTCCTCCTTGAAGTAAACGAAGGATCAGGACCAGATGAGCGCTGTGATTCTGCTAAGGCTGCAAAGCAGAGTAAGAATCTGAAATCCCGCAGGAGAAACTAGCTCAGCTGGAACAGGCGCGTGGCCGCCTCTGTTTCACCCTCCCAGGGCTGCAGTTCCTGAGGACGTAGACGCTGACTCTCCATCACACAGCCCTCTTGGAAAGTTAAATGGAATGGGAAAAGGAACCTCTACGCCGTCTACCTGCGGGGGGTACTCAGAAACTGCAATGTTAGCCCTGCCTCCAACATTCTGTACTCCATAACTACGTCAATATGATAAAGAATCCTCAGCCTCCCTCTGCCCTAGGTGGTCCTCTTGGGAGTGAGCAGTGAAGAGCTTGGCCCCGTCCGTCTGTCCGTCTGCAGCGCACTTCCTGCCCTCACCGCGGAGCGTGGACAGGCCCGCATTCCCTCCCTGCCACAGCTGGCAACATCCAGAAACACATTTCTGGCCCACTGTAATGCGGTTTCGTTTCATTTTATCTTTTCTGTTTGGTTTTGTTCCCTTGCTCTTTACTTAAGATTTCCTATCTCTGAGACTCCCTTTTTCACCTGCCTCTCCCTTCCCCGTGCTGTTGCTTCTCACTTGCGTTTCTTCCCTCCTCTCCTCTCCCCTGCCGCCAGCTAACCCTTCAGGGCTCTGCTTTCCTCATGGAAATGCTCTGACCCTTCACGGCTCTTGCTATTTATTTTCACAGCGCCCTGTGCTCTCTTTCCCAGCCCTTACCACAATCACAGTTACGTAATCTGTTTGTGTCCTCCGAGTCTGTCTCCCCCACCGGCGTGCGGGAAAGGTCTCTTCTGCCCACCAGTCTGTCTACCCTCAGCACTTGTGCTTAGCTCATAGCAGGGGTTCCACGCGGTGTTGACAGAATGAGTCAGTGAATGAAAGCTGAAACTCTCAGAAACCACCGCCGCATGCATGAGCTGATGGGTCACTGGTAGCACATCTCTTTTCCTTATTTCATCTTTAACTTTGCAGGACTTTTTAATCTTAGGGAAGAGTCTACAGGGTATTCAGGGTCTCACTACTAGATCAGACTCATAGTGATCCACCTGTTTTTTGTTTGTTTGTTGTTTGTTTGTATGGCAGAACTCAGGACCTTGCACTTGCCAGGCAGGCACTTGTGCCCCTGAGCTATCTCCCCAGCCCCTATCCACCTGTTTACAGCCTCCCAAGAGCTGGGATTACAGGCACGTGTAAACTGTCCTCTCAGCGTGCTCCGGGGGTGAGGCTGGCATGTCAGGCTTGGGGATCTGAACCCCTGGTCCCTGCACCTGCTAGCAGGTACTTTAATCCGCTGAGCTATTTGGCCGGCCCTTCTACTCTCTTTAAAACCAAAATTGCTTTACTGGCAACTTGGAAAATTCAACCAGACAATCCTGAAAGATCGTGAGTCTACAGAAATATAATTTTGCTCAAATCATGGCTTAAGCACAAACATCAGCCATGTCCTCTACATCCTCTACTAGGGTGTTTGAATCTCCTTTGGGGTAGTGCACGGAATCATTGAGGCAAATATGACTAATGGATCCTACTGATGACAGACCCATTTTATATTCTGTTTTGGCAATTTTCTCTAGATGAAATAAGGCCTGTTTGAGGTGGTATGGCTATAGATGACAATTGTTTCTAGAACAACAATTTAATGCTGAACATCCTAGGTTCGTCATCTTGGCATCTCTCCTTTGCCTCTGGGGTTTCCAGCCCTCACTGGGTCCTGGTTAGTTAAAGGAGCAGGTGAGCAGGCAGGAGCCCTTTCATAGCAAGCTTTTTGTATAAGTGGAGCCGACCTTCCTCCCAGTGACATCTGTCCACAAACGCTAGAGCCCCAGAAGAGAGGCTGAGGAGGGTGCATAAAGAGGGCAGAGCAGGGTGTTTCTTCTGGGCTGCGCTCACCCCCACCCTGAAAGCCCTGCCCTTCTCTTTGTGTTTAGCTCCTGAATAGACTAGCAGCGTGAAGTCTTCCCTGTTGAATGGTAAGTAGCTGGCCTTTCCCAGTCGGGTCTGACTAAGAAGCAAGCTAAACAGCCACAGGCAGCTATGTAGGCAGTATTTTCCAAAATACTGGTCTGGAGTGGTGCTGTGTCTGGGTCCACCCTCGGGTTTCCTGACAATAAGGCTTTGTTCTCCTTTCTTCCTGATACCTGAAACAGCCTGCAGTGATTGTGCTGAGCCCCCAGAGTGCCCCTTCCCAAACTCCCAGAGGTGCTGTTGTCATTATGAAGGAAACAATAGCCCGAGCTCTTTGTGTGCAGGGTTTACACCCAAGGAGACTGTGTTTAATTTCCCTGTTTCCATGAATAGTCTTCCAGATGAATAGATTCAAAATGCCAGAACTTCTTTCTTCTTTTAATAGGCTACCAGGGTTTCCCCCACATCAGAATAAATAGTGCTTCTTTCAGCAGTTCAGACCCACTTGAGGGATGAGTGACTGAAGAATTGGGCAAGGAACACTTTGGAAGGAGATTTTGTGGCAAGAGTGCAGACCCAGGAATGGAGGGGTCTGGTTTCAGAAAACCCTAAGTCCCACACATCCTCAGCCCAAGGAAAGAGGCAGCTTCACAATGAAGCCACAGCAGCCAGTTTTCAGAAGCTGGAATGGATGTCAACAGCATGATTTGATGCCAAGTGGCAAAGGGTACTGGACAGTATGGAGGACCAACTTTCTGTCTGCTTCCTTACTGTGCCATTTGGGGCATACAGAATGCTTCTGAAACTGTAAAATAACCTTGGTGTGTAGTTTTGGGAACATGAGTGTTGTAATTGTGGGGACTGGCCACAAGCCTGTTGGGGACCCTCAAGTGGCTTCTTTTTTTTTTATTTTTTATTTTTTAATCTTATTAGATTTTATTTTAAAGAGTAGAAATAGCAGAAACAAAGATAGAAAAACAGTAACAAGCAAGTGTACATATAGTATAAGATTTTCAAAACAAAAATTTAACAATGGCTGTATTACATATTTTCATCATCAAATCTGTTTAGATTAATAGATATAGGTATGTAAAATTGGTCAAACAATTAAACATTAACACTTTCAATAAACCTTAGTTTGTTTAAACTCTTCCAAATGCATTTTGTATTTAAGTCACTCTTCTAAAAAAAATAATTAAAAAAATTATAGGGATTAAGGATGCAGAAAACGCAAGGTC
>PVKN010026715.1:0-13734 GCA_004027915.1 Capromys pilorides | reverse complement strand
ATCATTAGAGTGTGTCCTCACTTACATTATTCACTGGATGAGCCACCTTAGGATTTCTGGCTCTTCTCAAAGTCAAAATGACCTTGAAAGATTTTAGTCAATACAGAATGTCAAGGGATCCATGATTTTTCAACCAAAGACACTCAAGAAAAGAATTTCTGAAATTGCTACAGAAAGTTGAAGTAATCATAAGTATGTTAAAAGTGAGATGAAGTATTTTGAGGAAGATTAAAGACAATATAATGTAAAAAGTTTTAACATTTAAGTATCTACCATATATTTTGATCACACCATGCACCTCCTCCTGGCTGGGCTCCAGCATCCCTAACCTTGCATGCCACCTACACTGTACTGGGACAATGTCTAAAGGCACCACAATAGACTCCACATTGTCCTTCATCTTGCTTATTGCTATGCACACTAAGGCAGATGGAAGCCAATGAGTTTCTGCAGACCTCTCCACACTCCTCTTTCTATTCCTTCTTTTGGGCTTCTTGATCCTAAGTAATGACTGATGCTGTGTTCCTCACCAAGCTTCCCCTAGCACTGTTAGTTTTATCAGACTTATAGCTACACCTCTTGCCTTGGAAATCTCTGAAGGTTAGTTTTAGGTGTCAATTTTCCTGGAATAAAGAGGATCAAGCGGAAAGGTAACATTGTTTTGGGGTGTTTCTTTGAGGGTGCTTCTGGGAGATAGTGAAATGGGAGTTTGTACGATAATGGGGGAAGTTCCTCCGTTGGTGCAGTCAGAACAATTGGCTAGGGTTGAGAGTAGGGCAGAAAAAGATCAAGAAAAGGTGATTCCTTCTCCTATATCTAACACACTCTCCTCCTGTCCTTGGACATTAGAACTCTGGTATCTCTTTCCTTGGGCTTCAGAAACTAAAGCAGTAGCCTCCAACGGTCTTGGGTCTCTGACATCAGATGAGAACTACACTTGACTTCTGTGGTTCTGAGTCCTCCAAACTTGGGCTGCGCTGTGCTGCCAGAATTCTGAATTCTCTGGGTTGGTGACAACTTGTAGTAGAACATTTTAGCCTCCATACTTCCATGAGCTAATTCTCTCCCTCCAAGAAATCCCCTCATCTCATTGTTAATTTAGTTGTCCATTCAACTATATTTTATTTGTTCACTCTCTCTGAAAAGCCTCATATATCTTCTAAGATTTATCATTCTTTATCTGTCATCCATCCTCATTCCTATCATAACTACAGGTGAGAAGGCTAAAAGGTGAGAAGTGCTGTGGGAGATGCTGCTGGTGCCTCACTAACATCCTCTGTTTCTGAAAAGGCCAACCTAACTTCCAAGACCAGCCAGATACTTCCAGCATCCGTAGCTCTCTGCTGATGGGCTTTCTCTGGTCACTACAGACTACTGTCCATCCTTGCAGCAGGCCAAGGCACAATGACTTAACAATCCCTTGAAATAGCCTTTGGCTACAAGTACTTATCTATGGATGAATACCCACCCCTTGAACCACTCACCCCAGGTAATACTAAAATGCCTTCTGTTTGATCTCCAGAGCCCTCCAGGTCCAACTGTATACAGATGTTTGGCAGTGCATCATGGATGGACATCCTTAGTCCTGTGTCACTTCCTTTTCATCTTATTGATATTTTCTGGGACACTTTTATAAGTAATTACTTGGATTTGCAATCTTTTCTCAAGATTCTATCAGATACCAGAACTTAATGCATCCCTCAGGCAATATGGAGTCAGCCATAAAGGCCTAAGTCTTAGCAGTTTCTACATTTCACTGTGTTAACAGGTGGAGTGGTAGTGAGTCAGTGTCCTTCTCTCATTCACCCTCTCGGACTCACCTCTGTGGCCACGGGCCACAATCACAGAAGGGACAGCAAACATCACATCTCCCATCAAGGAAAGAAACAGCTCTCTTTTTTTGACAGGATCATCTGTCCCTCCTAAGTACTCCTCAGTGACCACTGGAGTCAGCTCCTCAGAGATGTTCTGAAATGAATGAAGGAAACAGTCACGCTCACCTTGTCAGTAGCATGGCCTCTCCTGCCAAGAGAGAAGGTTTCTACAAATGATGCATCTGTTGAAATCTGTAAAAATACCACCTGGAGTAGTAAAACGGGAAAGACAGAAGAATGGGGACAGAATTCCAGGTCCCAGACACTGTTTCACTGTTTCACCAATTGGTCTGTGATTTGAGGCCAGACCCCTGCTCACATTTCTTCTCAAACAAATTCTCATGATTCCTTAGACACTTACTGTAAGAGGATAAGATTTCCACAGGAGTGAGGTGGCTGTCTTTTGGTCCAGTTTGCCTTCAAAGAGTGGAAAGCCCATCATCTGATTAAAAATATGGTCAAGCATTTGTGAATCATGGCAAATTAACAGGAAGAACCAAATGAGTCAACCAACCAACCAGTGCAGAATGAAGGTCCTGTTTTATAGGCCTTAATGGGCCATTGTCTTTGTTATGAATAAAATTAAAGAATTAAATGGGTTTCTACCCAGAAACTCAAGAAGTACAAAACAGATTTAAAAACATTTTGCAGAAGTTGTACCATTGTTATCTATCTGTATCTATCTATCTATCTATCTATCATCTATCTATGATCTATTTATCTATTCATCTATCATCTGACTATTGCCTATCACTTCTTATTTCTATGTATCAAGCTATAATTCATACAAAGGTCATGCAAGCATCAAGGGAACATTTAGACCAGGGTAGTGCTGGAATGAAGAAGTTGGGGGGCAGAGGGCACAGACTCTCTCTCATGGGTGAGTGTCCAGTCTTTGGTCTTTGGTAGTCTCCAAAATTCTTCTGGAGTGGAAGCTGCAGACACCTCGGCATGTGATGTCCTTTGTCCAAATCTTTTCATTCACAGACTTGATCCAAATCTCACCTGGTTTTTTAAGGCCATGAGACCCTCCAACTGCTAGCATAAGAGAGATCAGTGCTTGCAGGTGAGACGACTGCTTCTTCTAGTCAACACTTGGTGAGGTGCACACAGCCCCTTGAATCCTCCTGTAGAGTTCCTTTAGGAAACCTAGAATTATCCCTTTTCTGGTTTTGACTTAATGTTTTGTCTAAAACTTTTTTCAAGGACAGGGTTGAGAAAATTTTTAAAGAGTTTTAAAAGTCTCCTTGAAATGGAAACAATTAAGGAGGGAGCAACCTCCTGCTAGTTTTCATGAAAAGGTCTTAGCCTAACTATAGTGGGGGACTCACTTGGACTACAGCCCTGTTTCCTGTCCTAAAGAGAGGTCCATGCCTCCTCCAGATAGTGTGCACGATCCTGTGGTCTGGCCATGTGGACTTATCCCTCACTCACATCTACAGAGCCTCACTGAGCTCATCTAGCCTGGAAAAGCTCCCATCTTTGGCATTAGAAATGTGAGTTCAGGTCATGCTTCATACTTATTCTTACTGTATTACTAAGTAAAACATTTTCTAGTGCCTTAAATGTTGATCTAGTTGTTTTTTCCTTTAACAAAGGAAAATCTCCCCCACCTTTTAAAAAGTAAACTATTTTAACTCTTGAAGAAATGACTTTCTCTGAACCTTTCCAATAATGGCCCCAAGAGCATGTGTGATCTATGGAAGAATTGAGTCTAGGCCCAATGTAGGTGCTGTTGTGCCCTAGCTCTTTCTCTTTCTTAAGGGCTCTTCCATTTTTCATGAGAACAATTACAATTTCTGTAGATCTCCCATCTAGGACACTAAAGAGAAGGTAGAGTATGTGGGATGAGGGCTCACAGGGCTATAGCATCCAGGACACAGCTGAGGCATCCCAGAGCAGGTTTCCAAGGAAATGTCCACTCATGCCCACTGGACATCTGCCTTGGACTCAAAAAAGGGTTGAATAAGGAAGAACTCAGAGGACCCAATATTGATAGGAGTTTGAGGATGAGCCTAAGAGATTTCTGCAATCTCACCGTTGGAATAAACCAGCCGAACTCTTGCTTGTTGATTCCCACGATGTAGGGAATGGTGCTGAATTTCTTCTCAGCCAGAATCTCTCCTGGTGCCTTTGGCAGCACCACTCCATCAATCACGGTGGTCAGAAAGGGATAACTCTAGGTGAGGGAGAAGCAATTTTCTGTGATTTCAATTGTCCTGGAACTACCTATGTCTACCCTCTGTGGAAACTACTCACACAGTAAAATCTGTGGCTTTGAGCAGGGACCACAGAAGCTCAAACTCTTAAAAAGAGGACCAAGTCTTTGTGACCTCAGAGGGTAGAACAATGACCAGCAGCTGCTACTGGTTAGGTCATGAAAGGTGGAAAACTTCACTGAAGATAAATACAGGCTGAATCCTTTATTTAAAATGTGATTGGAAGTGTTTCTGATTTGGGGTTGTTTTCAGATTTGGGGATACTGATATATACATAATGAGATATAATGTACTTAGAAATCTACATTCAAGCATGAAAATTATTTACTTCTCATAGACACTTTACACAAAAATTGAAGACAATCTTATACAATACTTTCAATGTATCTGTGGGGTGTGTGTGAAGGGCACTTGTTTCATCTTGTCCACTCTCAAAACATTTTGAATTTGGGAGGACTTTGAATTTCATATTTTCAGGTTAGGAATCTTTTATGTGTCAGATAGGTTAAAAGTTCATTCAATCTAAATATGCACACATACATATAATATTGATTTAATTTTCAATGTATGAATGGATTATCTATCATATATCTTATGGTCTATAGTTGTTTATTTTTTATTATTTACAATTAGAATGCTCTATATAGTTGCTGTGAACACTAAATAAGTGAAGACTGAGCCATTACTCAGGAGAATTAAGGAGCAAGCCTCTGGTTACATTTTTTTTGTGATTTTTTTATATTTTTAAGTTTTTATTTTAAGGCAATTATGCCACACAGATTTTTCACAAAGAATTGATTTACATAGCATGTATCTGTGATAAAAGATAAATACCACCCAGGAAGGACTTTTTCTTCAACTTAAGCCATTATACTTTTTAATAATTCTTCATTTTATGAATTCACAAATTTATTTTTTTCACAGCAGTATTACATATTAATGATGTTATGTTGCCACTCTCTGGAGTGGCCTCACCTGTAGATGTTAAATCTCTTCTTCTTTTGAATGAACTATGTCATTCACTCATTAATATTAAACTCGCAGTCAATAGCACCATAACCCAAACCAGAAGAAAGCTCCTGCATTGCCTGTATTATGTATATCCCAGTCACCTGTGTTTAGGAACCCTAGAAGGCTCTTTAACATGATAGTTGGGGGTGTTTTAAAACAGATACCTGGGCCAGTGAGATTGCTCAGCAGTCTAAAGTTCTTGCTTAGGAAAGCTTAGGCAACTGCAGGGACTGCGGTTCGATCTCTGGCAACACATGCTGTGCCAGCCCCATCCCCAGGGTGGACTGACCACCATAATAAAAAAATAAATAAATAAAATAAAATAAAATAAAACAGATATCTAACAGAAAACACTAACACGCCAAAATAAAGCACCCCATTACACATGGCACTAAATACCACAAATTAACGGTTCTGATTTGGGTGGGAAAACAAGGCAGAGCCTTGCTATGTTGTTTCAGAGAGGAGAATCTGCACCACGTGACTCAGTCTGCTCTGCCTGTGTCTGCTAACAATCACAAAATGCTGTGAGTTTGTCATTGAAGTCACAATTACATTTTTGCAAATAGGTGCACACACTAGGACAGAATGTATGACTAATGTAGATCAACTGTGCATAACTATGTTCTTGTCTGTCTATTTACCCATCTATCCATGTATTAACAAAGCTCTTATTAACAAAATGTTACTTTGTAAAGGAACTAAATTCCTCACCATTAAGGTGCCTTAATTAAAAAAAAAAGCACCATGAAGAAAGAATATGGGATGGGCTAAAACTATATTGATAGGTGCATTAATTTTAAATTTTACCTTTGATGAAAAACACATGGTCACAGATTAAGTGGAAACTGATTCACATGTTCACATCTGGAAAAATGGTTCTGGATATAATTATATGTCACTTTCATATGAGAGAAACTTGTTTGTTTAACTGGTACATCTTATTACTAAACCAGATTTTGTTACAACAGTGTGCCTGGGAAATCTTTGCCAAATGGATGAATTAATCTCATTTTATCCTCACGGAATCTCTAAGAGAAGTGCTATGAACCCTAGGACTAGAGCAGAGGATATGATTTTAAGATACTATGGAGTTAATGTTACTGGACCTAGGAAACCCATTGGGAGGTGGGAGGGGACTGTGGAAGTTTCCTGGGTGGTGGAAAATTGTAGTGTCTTTAGACTGAGAGTTTATGCTCTCTTCAGGCATAACTAATCGAACCTGTGTCCTCTCAGGAGATCTATCCCCTTCAGTCTGTCCTACTCAATCTGTGTTCTCTCAATTCTGTCTTCTTGAGCCTTTACCTAGTTTTCTATGCCTCCAAAGAAAAGAAGGTTCTAGTGAGACCAAGTTCCACAGGGCCATTTTAGGAGCAGAAAATGCAAATGAAGAGGGGGAGATTTAGTCCAGGGGACACAGAGTTGCTAACTTGGAGTACTCAACTCTAGCCCAAAGGAGTAGATTCCAATTCTGCCTCTGATTCTTTTAACTGTGTTAATCAGAAAGTTACCACCCATCTATCTGTCTTAGAAATATACACTTAAAGAGTAACTATGATTTCTCAAAGGAGATTACTTTCATTTATCATGAGTAGTTGCTTAAAGTTGTTCACATTGAAAATCTGTAATCAATAAAGCAAAGATCCTTACCTCTTTGGGGTCTCCATGTAAATTAAGAGTAAAAAATTTCTGTAAAACAAAGGGATATCATGAAGTAAGAAGGCTTCCTTGGGGAGAACCTAGTTCTCTGAGATGTGAAAAAAAGGATCATCCATGGGCAGGACATGAGCTCCATTGTTCATGAAAGCATAGAAGGGTAAGCCAAGGAAGAGGTAGGCACCAGTAAGGGCAGGATAGACTATGAGCTCTCAAGCTAAGGTTCCTGGAACTCTGGGCAGAAAGTCTGCTATTGTGATGACTTTTTCTAATAAACTGGGTCATCTTGCACCACAAAGACAAAAGATGAAATATTTACCTCTTTCCTGGCATTAGAAAGCAGTTTTGTTTTAATTCTTTGCATAACCTCAGTCACCTTATGTGAATTATGAACCAAGACTCAAGTCCTAAAGTCATAGTGGACTTAGTCTACAAGCACACAGGCAGCTCTTGCTGTTCTAGTGGGCTGCCATGAAGGTACTGGAGTATTTTCTGGTTCCAAGATCTGAATAGAGAGCCCAAGGACTTGGGTGAGTACAGAGCTCACATTCAGGCCATTGCCCTGTGAATGAATAATTCCTATGAACCCTGGGTGCTGTATTCTTAGGATGTGTATCTTGCTCAGGTTCCCTGTGGGGACAGCCTGACATGATCACCCTTCAATCTTGCAGTGTCATCTGCTCTATGGAGCATTCCAACTGGCTATGATGAATGTCCCCTTCCCTGGGTGCCCACTTCATTTAACCCATGAGGTACTTGGATATGCTTTTGTTTGGATCATTTCTTGTTAGCAGAGGTTTGCTCAATTCATATCTGTTTTCTCCCCTTGACACCCTTTGCCTCTCCCTGTAGCATGGTTGGATCCAGGCATATATGGCTGTAAGAAGTTGTACAGTACATGGAGAATTTGTGCATATGAATGGAAGATGAAAACTAGAAAAATAAATGATAAATGGATCATTGCTTTTTTCACAATGATGACAGAGGATAGCTATGTGATAGCTGGATGATGCATGGGTTTTAAAATTAGGAAGTGGATGAATAAAACATTATGAATGAATGGATATTTGTTTTATAGATGTATAACAGTGGAATATCTAGATTAGTGGTTGCGTAGATGGATAATTAATGTATAAAATGGATCGATAAGTGGTTTGATGGGTGAATGGGTAGAGAAATGTTTATTCTGTAATCATAATTAAAGCATAATCTTAGAAAATCTAGAAAATTGGACCGCTCTAAGATTATAATTTAAATAGCTTGTTAATCAATCATTAAATATATTGACACTTTATATAAAATCATTGTGCTTTTGTATATTAGCCATCAAAATTAAACATGGTTGTTACTTCTGCAAACATAAAATATTTAATTTCTCGCAAATAGATCTGAATACAATAATGGCAAAATATGTTTTGAAAGACTTGGGGAGTTATACAATTCTTTCTATGCTATTTTTGGATTACTTTTTGATAATCAAGGTATTTCACAAAAAAATGGAAAATTCCCCTTTTGGATTAGGAGGCTGATCCTGCCCTGGATAGGTGAGAAATTTTCCCAAGTGATTTGCTTAGAAGAAGAGGAAAGCTGGCATGCCAAAATCAAGGGCCAAGGGCACAGGGCAGGGCAAGTAGAGTGGACGTGCTTACCATTTTCAGTGTGACCTCCAAGAGCTCTTCCTCTGTCTTCTGTCGCAGGCAGTGAACCATGTCAGCTGATGTGGTGGTTCTACATCCAGCAGTAATAGCAACTTGCTTCAGAGATCACAGGCAACACAAGAGTTCAGTAGTAATGCCTCTTCCCTTTATAAGCTCAGACACAGGCATTTTATTTCATGCTACATTTTTGAATGCAACAGTGGGAAGCAGTAATCAGAAATATTCTACACAAGGAGGTATTGTGTCTGGTTTCCACAGTGTTGGAAACACTGAGTGTTGTCTCAGTTACTAACTCTGACAATAGCTAAGTCTTCTATGGTGTTAAAATGGTTCGATGATCTGAAAAGTGCATATGTGAAGAAGAGCAGTACGGATTGGCATTGTAAGAATGGAATCTCAAATTCTATTTTCTGATTGTAGTGAATTACCCAATGGTCAACTTGTAACACACAACTGAACTGAATCAGTGCGGTGCTGGGCATGGAAGGCCCAACTAAGGATTGTTGCTAATAGCTTAAAAAGAGAAATGGAGAAAGATGGTGTGTTGTTGACTCCCAGATAGGTGGCTCAGGCTAGCTTTCCTGATATTAACTTAGCTGTTCTCAACATCAGAGAAACTCAGGTCCTTGCTGTCACTGAGGATCGCTATGGTTCTTTTCAAGGGAGCTTGTTCTTTATCTTGAGTGTTTTTTTCTTTCCTTCAGTGCAGATCCCTCAGCGTAAATTTGCTGGCACAGATCCTTCATCCTGCTGGCACAAATTTTATAGCTTCCACCACTTTCCCATTACAGATCCTTGATTCAGACTTTCAGGAGATAATGCTGTGGACTCTAGTTGAATTCAAAGAGGAGATCACTGTGGGCTTTATGTTTTCAGCTTGGATACATGCAGGACATTGCCATGGGATCTCATCCCTCATCTAGATTCTTGGGGTCTCTGCTGTGTGAACAGATCTCTGTGCTCTTTTGCACTTTATTCTTTTGGTTAACATTATAAAACAATCCTCTAAATTATGAATCCTGCATTAGTCCTTTCCTTTGAAAACTCTAACTATAGCACTGTTTTTTTTTTTTTTTTTTTTTTAATTCCATCAGTAGAAAGAACTGTTAAGTAAACTGTTCATTTCCAAAAACAGAAAAGAAAGATACTAGTCTGAAACCCAAGGGGAGTTTCTAAAGCCACAGACAAATGTGGTGGTCAAAAGTACTGGAAGCAAATTTTGGCAGAGGAAGAAGTCTTAGATAGATTGAAGCGTGCTGTATGATGGTGGGTCATGGTGAGTATGGCTGGGATCCCCAGCACCTCAAATGCAACTTGTTGTAGGGGATGGAAGGAAGGAGTGAACAAAAAAGGAGGGAGGAGGAGAAGGAAAGAGGGAGGAAAGGAGGGAGGGGGAGGGAGACAGAGAGGGAGAGAGATGGAACAAAACTGTGTAATTTCTTATTCTGTTTGCTCATAAGTGTAACCTGATACCTGCCACCTCTGTTTCCATAAATAGTAAGTTCCTGTTTGTATTGAACTTTATCATGTTGCCAGTAATTGAAGATTCTGAATGAAGTCTCAAAAGTTCTGCAAATTATTTTATTTTACTTTTTATTTATACTTTAGGTTTTTCTTAAGAGAGAAACTATATTGTATTTTTTAAATGTGTTTAGTACAGGATCTACAGGGTCTCACTATGCAGATCAAACTCGTAGTGATCCTCCTATTTTCAGTCTTCCAAGTACTGAGATTACAGGTGCACACCACTATGCCCAGTCTGATATTGTATTTAAGCTTGTGTGTTAGACTTACTTCACTTACTGTTAAATATTCACAGGGTATCCATTTTCCTATAAATAAAATATAGATAAAATAAACAAGATAGATCTTTTGGGAAGAGAACTAAAAAATGGAGGGTGGAGGGGAGAAAGGAGGGGAAGTGGACATAAAACAATTAAGATATCTCATGAATATGTACCAATTATCCATGATGAATGTAATCATGTATCACAAACATAAAGTAAAAAAAAAAAATAACAAGAAAGATGACAAGGGTTAGAACTGGCCTGATAGCTCAGCAAACTAAAGTGCCTGCTTAGGCAGAGCTCAGTGTCCAGGATCCATCCAGGCCAGCTGTGCCAGCCCATGGGGCACACTGAGATGACACTTGAGACTGGGCATGGTGGTGCCTGTAATCCCAGAAATTGGGAGGCTGACAACAGGAGAATCACTGAGTCTGAGTCTGAACTACATATGAGACCCTGTAAATCCTGTAGATCTTGTCCTAAATACAAGGAAAAATAGAAAGATAAAGGTAGGGGATCTAGGGAAAGAAAAGGAAAGGGGGCAACAGAATAAAAATATGGTGGTATGTTAAGTTATATATACCTATTTCCTACAATGAATGTAAACATTATGTACTGACAACATATAATATACTATTTTTTCTGAATTCTACAAATTCTTGGTGCCTCCATTTCTTCCCTCTTGCTCTATATGGATGCCACTCCAGCGGTTCCACCAATGGTAGCTCTCACAGGTTGACCCAAGCCCACTACATCATGAGCTCCAATGCATAGTTCTCTGAAGAGCCAGTCCTTAGAAGAGTCCTCAGACAGTCCCTCAGAAGAGATGTTGGGCACTCTTAGCTTTAGCCTCCCACTATTGTGCAGGTAAACAGAAATCTTTATCACCGTTCCATGGTCCCTACCAGTGTTCCCACCCTCCATTCCTTCTGAATCTTCCCATGGCTTCTCTGGTCTGGCCACATCTTATACTTAAAATGTTCACCTTTCCAATTTTGCCTCATTGATCACTTTTGCAGAAAGTGTTTCCGAATAACCCTTTTCCTACTCTTAGACCAAATCCTTCTTTATAGTTCTGTTATTACATTAGATTCTGTTATCTCTCCTTCATTCATTGTGCCATAGTTAAAATCTTATCACTTGCATAATTACAGTCTCCTCAAATGAAACATGCTTGGAATGGTTGCAAGGCATATGAACATGGCAAACTATATGTAGAGTGGATGAATGGGTGTATTCTGCAGAAAGCAACCACGGCCATGAAATTTCCCTGAGAAGTTCTTCCATATCCACATCACTTAAGTAAATGTCAGACCATGATAGAACTTTGAAATAGCTACAGGTCACTACCTACTTCCCAGCCCAGCAAAATGCCTAGATGTACTTTGGTGACAAATGTGGCCAGTGTGATTTACCAGCTGTCTAATGACGTGAGTTCTACTTCAACTTATGACCTTGATACATCGTTTTCATGCTCTATCCCAGTGCTCTAGTTATAAATTGGGAGAACAAATGAGGTGTCTCCTCCTCAGATGCAACCACTACCACTTCAGTGATTCTTTGATGATGTCAATTGAATCCCATAAACAGAAAGGTCCCTGTGGATTCTTCCAGAACTTAGGAAATTGCGAGAGACTGTCCAGGTAAGACCTACCTGAGCTGCAGGTTGAGTGCTTCTTCTGAACAGACATGGAGTGAGGGCCACACCACTCTCAGAAATAGCCCGATGAAAGAGATTCTTGGCCAGGGGTGATAATACCTGACAGGGAAGTGCAGAGAAGAGTTTGTACTCACAGGGAGGGTTTCAATGACTCTCTCTCTCCTTCAAGACTCCTTTATGGACCTTAGCCTAGCACAAGGAGACTCTAGGACTCAGTACACATGACAGCTCCTCATGTGGCCTTCCATGATTCCTGGACTCACCATAACTCTTGGCTTCTCCAACATAACCTTAAGAGGGGAAGCGAGATTCCAGAGTCCTGTGCCAAACAGGACATTTGTGGCATATCTAGACAGTCAAAATAATGAAGGGACAGCTTGGCAAATTCCAGACACAAGCTAAGATTCAGAGTTTCCATAATTCAGAATTCATCTCAGGGAACAGTGATCATGGAGCTACACGCACCAGTATGTGAGGTAAGTCTTAGTGTTAAATTATTAGGAAGTGGAGGGGAAGAAATGGGGGGAGAGAGAGAGAGAGAGAGAGAGAGAGAGAGGAGGAAGGATGTCACTGGTAGAAGTACAGTTGGAGATTCTTGTGGCTCCAGAACCTTAAACTAAGTTTCTTGAGAACAAAGGTGAGATTGGACATTGTCCTTCCACCATCTGATGCAGTGTAATGAGCAGAGTTAGACCCAAATCCCAAATCCAGGACTTGTCAGCAAAGATGCCTACAGCTGGAGTGGTTTGTCTCTAACACATTCCAACAGCAGCCTCATGAAACCTGAGAAGTGTTCTGGTTTCCAGAACACTTACAAGAACAGAGACACTTTCACCTCCTGCTGACTCTCCAAAGATGGTCACAGAGCCTGGGTTTCCTCCAAAGTTGGCAATGTTGTCCTGGACCCAACGCAGTGCAGCCACCTGGTCCAAATGTCCCCAGTTTCCCCTGCTGTGTTTGTCCCCAGTGCTGTAAGAAAACATGGAGAAGATGGAAAGAGAAGGGGAAGAGATACCATGGAGAGCTCTTGGGACCTCAGGTGCCTGAGGGCTTGCTACGGTTGGATGGGGTTGGACATGCAAGGGCTCATGTGCAGGAGGCTTGGTTTCCAGTGTGGCGATGTTGGGATGTGGCAAAACTCTGAACAGATTGACACTGGAGGATAATAATTGGCGTGTGGAAGACCTCCCTTTAGGAAGATCCCTTCAAGAACTACTAACATTTAACATAGTTATTCATGGGACTTAGGTTAGTTCTTGAGAGAGGTGAATTACAAAAGAGCAAGACTTGCCCACTTTACTCTCTGATTTCTCTTACTGTCACCTGTGTACTTACCATGGTGGCATCTGCCATCAGCCAAAAGATCCTTATCATATCTGACACCACGTTGTTTAAGCTTTTAGACTTCAAAATTATGTTAAACCTTCTTCCTTATGATGTTTCCAGCCACAGGTACTTTGTTATAGCAAAGGAAATGGATTAATACAGAAAACTGGTACTGAAAAGTAGGGTCATTGATATAGCTCTACTGGAAAATGTGGAAGTAACTTTGGAAAGAAGATTAGACATGTTTGGAGAAAGAAGCTAGTAAATGTCTAAAATACTGTGAGTGGCATGTTATGCGTGATTCTGGTAAGGGTTCAAATGACAAGAAGCTAGAGATATAGTCTTTGTTCTTGCTACATTATTGCAAATAACTATCATGAATTAGATCCATGCCCTAGGCTTCCTGGAAGGCTAACTTTGAGGATAGTAAAGTGGCTTATTTAGTGGAAGAAATTTGTACGCATCAAAGCATTCAGGCTATGATGCATATAACACTGGCCATTTCATTCTTTTTTATTTTATTTATTTTTTGGTGGTACCAGG
>PVKN010026714.1:0-13739 GCA_004027915.1 Capromys pilorides | reverse complement strand
TCTTCTTCTTCTTCTTCTTCTTCTTCTTCTTCTTCTTCTTCTTCTTCTTTGAGATAGAGTCTTGCTATGCAGTTGAGGTTGGTCTTGAACTCACAATATACACCTGCCTCAGCCTATCCAGTGCTGGGAGGAGCCAGGTGCCCAAGGCTGTTACAAAGTTTTCAGTATTCAAGTATATATTAATTGCAACCAGTGAGGACCACTATCCGCTCCATATTTCATTGTAAATTCCCTACATTGCTTCTTTCCTTCTCATGGAGAAGTGGTACAGGACATTCGCTGAGTTGACTTAGGCTATATTTCATCTGAGTCTTGAATATATACACAGGTTTTGAGTCTTTCCTTTCAATAGCTGGGTCATCACTAAGCAGAATTACTGCAAAGCAGAAGGATGGGTTCTAGAACCACCTTGACCCGATATAGAGAGTCCCCCAGCTTTGCTGTGGCAGCGGGCAGGAGCAGAGCTCAGCTGGATGCAGACAGAGTCCCAGGTGCAGGAGTTGTGTGTAGTCATGGCAGAGGGAAAACCAGTCTGAAATATACACATCCAGGAACCAAACTGGGAAAAGACCCTCTACCCTTTATGCATTACCCCAAATTTTATTTAAAAGCCTTTAAGTATGTGTGTGGTTTTCAAACAGTAAGTTATGTGTTTAACCAAAAATTTGATAAAAAAAAAATCTAAAGTTGTGTGTAATAATACCAAGAATAAGTTTTAAAGTGAAAAAAAGTTCTTCTGAGGTATCCAGGGATATAGCTCAAGGGCATTAAGTGCCTGCCTGGTAAGTGCAAGGTCCTGAGTTCGATTCCCAGTACCAAACAAAACACCTAACAAACATATCAACAGTAAAAGAGAAATTTTGACTTATCTTGCTAGGGGAAGACCTCATTATTTTTATATTTTTAATTTATATTTATTTATTTGCGCTATTTACAAGTTCTTTATGTTCTCACCAGCATTTATTGCATTTCTGTTGCTAAGTGACAGGCAGCCACCTGCCCTTCCTGTCCCCTTCTCAGGGGAGATTCTGGCTTCCCCAGATCCTTCTTGCATGTCCTCACATTTGGGCTCAGAGCCCCGCCGCTGTGAGACCTCCAGTGCTGGACCATGTGGTCGCCTGGGGTGGTGTCCATCTGCTGTCACTGGTCAGCTAGCTGGCCTGAGCCAAATCATTCCATCGGCCTGAGCCTCCACTTCCTCATCTGTAAAATGGGGACAATAACAGCGGCCACTTCTCAAGCCTGCAGGGTGAACACAGAAACGCAGAGGCCCCTCCCTGGCGCTGTAAGTGGGCCCATGGTGAGCCCTACTAACTGGGCGCTGTATCACTGCGAGCAGATGTGGTCAGCAAGCGAGGTGACCATGGAAAGCCCGGCAGCTACAGCAGAAACCAATTTCTCAGAGTGGCCGGGTGGCTGTCAGTTATTCTCCTGGACCCAGGACACACTCAGACTAAGCACTGCCGCACGACGGCCATCACAGGCCCCTCCAGGATGGTGCTGTGTGACCCCTGCACCTGCCAGCGTCTCTGTGGGCTGGCTGGGCGCAGTGGGCTCTGTCCCTCCACAACTCCCCTCTGTCCTGGTGTATCCAGTTCTCCCCATGCTGTCCCTACCTGCTTCGTGCTTCTGTCCCAGCCCTTTGAGCCTACCTCAAGGCTGAGGAGACCCATTCTGTCCTCTTTCTTTTATTTCTCTTCTCCTTTCCTTCTCTTCTTCCCTTTTTTCCTTCTTTCCCCCATAAATACTGTCTCACCACCATGGCATCTTTTCTGATTCCAAGACTTTAAGAGATCCCTGGTAAAATTTCAGAAAAACATTTGGAAGGGACATGGAGTAACCAATTTTTTATTTTGCTAAGTAGGGCATTAAAATACACGCACACACGCAGAACTTCAACTACTCATTACCATCGTTCCATCAAAAAAAATGCCATTTCAGTTGCTTAAAATAGAAAGGATGTGGTCCTCAGAATAAAAGGACAGTCATTTATATTGAATGCACTTAGTTTTAAAAACACAACATTTCCCTATTTGTTTTTCCTCATTTTGTCATGAGTCAGTAAAAGCTCTGGATATCAGGCTTCTGACAAATTTTAGGGAAGTAGCTTTAGCAGCAACAGGGACAACACAATGAATGTTTATTGAGAGCCAAATGGGAGTCTGACAGACTCTATTTTCTAGCTGTGTGACTTGGGGCAAATTGCTGAACCTCTCTGAACTCTAGTTCTTCCATCTGTAAAGGCAGGAACTTGCCCCATACAGGGGCACGATGTGATGTGCATACCCAGCGTGCTCAGGGGAAGGGTGTCCAAGGGGCTCATTCTTTCCTTTCTCAGGAAAGACAGCTGGTGTCAAGAAACTGCCCTCCTGCCAACCTTCCTGCCTTCCCCTGTGCAGCCTGGACTGAGAGCCTAGGCAGGACTGGGGATGCTTATAGGTGCTCTTCAGAAGCATAATTCAGTTTGGCCCCACAGGGTCATCCTTACAGGGACCCCTAGGCGCAGGGAGGACTGGTGCCCCGCTGGCTGCATAAGAACCCCCTGGAAAACTTCCTTGACATGGATATGCAGGCTTCATGACAGAAGAAGTTGATACAGTAGGGCTCATGTGGGGCCCAAAAATCCACGCTTTAAACAAAACAGCCCTGCAGGATGTTTCTTGGGAGTAGCTGGGGTTGCTGTTGCTCCTGGCCTCCCTGCTATTGGCCAAGACTGTCCCAGGGTCATTCCTAATGGGAAGCTTAGGCTGAGGAAGGCATTGGGAGGAAGAATCCCCTGGGCTGTGCCCAGCTCCATCTTCCAACCCCCAAAATGGTACCCAGGTGGCTCTATGCAAAAGCCCTAAGTTATTTTGAACACGTTTCTTCTTCCCACTCGGCACCAGCCCATGCCTAAACCCCGCCTGCTTCTCACCACCTCCACTGCCCCCTGCCTGGCCAAGGCCACTGCTGTCGCCCTCACTGCACTCACCAGGCTGCCTCCTTGCCTCATCTCCAGCCTGGCCCCGCACGGCAGCCTCTGGGATCTTTCTGTACCATCCTGGGGTGAACCAGCGCCACCACAAAGAGTGTCATCCCAGTGGCCCCTTTTTGAGCTGAGGTCTCACTAAGTCACTGAATTACCCAAGGAGGACTTGAACTTGTGGTTTTTCTGCCTCATCCTCTGAGAATGCTGGGATTGTAGCATGCATGACCATTCTGAAGACACAAATCAGATCCTATCTTTTGTCTGCACCAAATCTCTTCATAGAGGCCAAGGCACTCAAGAGGAAATCTACAGTGACCTAGAAGTCTTGGAGGGGTTTGCCCACCAGACTCTGTTGTCCATCTGTATCTCCTGTCTCAGCACATGAAGGTGTGACTTTCCTCCTACAGGGACCTCTTTTCTACCTGTTCTATTTATTGAATTAGCTCCCTCAAACTTTAAGGGTCCTCCCTAAATGCCACTCTCCTGGAGATCTCATAAGATAAATCAGTTATATAGTTCTAATAACAGCTCTCTCCTGTTCTTTAGGTCACTTATCACAATTTGCACCCATTTGTTTTTAATGCCTGCATTCTCCACCAGAACTAAAGTCTATGGAATTTAAATATTTTGTTCACCATTGTTTCTCCAATAAAAAGCCTGGGTACAGTAGCTAATCAATAAATCTATATTTACTCAGTGAATGATTGTATGATTAAAGATGTGGATCTACATTCAAAGAAGAAGGACAAGATGCCTCTGAGTTTTTTGCCTTCTGGGTGGGTGGTTGACCATGTGCTCAGTCTGGGAGACCCTTAGCACACACCATTGAGGGGTTGTGGAGAACATTTTGCCCTGAGTGTGAACATGGGTGGTAATTTCATGAATTTTCCCCTGACGAGGGTCAAGATTTTGCAATAGAAAATCATGGCCAGCTTTTGATACTGTGACTTCAGGCTTCCCTGAGAATATTTTCTGTGAGGGCAGATTGTGACCAGGCAGCAGAAAAGTCCAGACATTTCATAGGTGCAACAGAGCAGGTACGGTGTATTCTAGTAGACTTCGGCTCAACACCTGGCCTTACTGGGTGACACTGAGCAAGAAGCTAGCTTTGTTGAGCTTTGCTATATGCATCTGTAGAGAGAAGCATTCACTCTCCCATGCCAAGGTAGCTCTGTGAGCATTCATGAGGTAATGTCTGAGCAGAATGTCTGGCGTACAGTGTGTGTTCAATAATCATACACTGATTATGCTGGCTGGGGCTCTTTGCTTTTAGCTCAACAACCCAGCAACTAGTATAGTACCTAGCACATAGTAGGGGTTTTAGGAAGCCTTTATTAAGGATTTAACTATCAGTGGAATCTATTTTACTTCAGTCAGATATCTCTCCTCTAGATGAAGATTTCTGTGTGCAAAATTTCCCCTCTCCACCAGACACTCGGATCAATTGCTTTTCTTGTAGACAGCTTAGATCCCTGTGCTTTG
Organism: Capromys pilorides; assembly: GCA_004027915.1. Lineage (NCBI taxonomy): Eukaryota > Metazoa > Chordata > Mammalia > Rodentia > Capromyidae > Capromys > Capromys pilorides. The sequence continues at coordinate 9,289 of PVKN010026714.1, read as the reverse complement.
AAACCTCCGAGTTGGAGAATTACCAAGCGTGCTCAGAGGAGTGGCCCTGTCCCTTGGCATCATCATGACCCTCATGCTCCCTTGTGCCTGCGGAGGGCGGACATTCATCAGCCCCCATCTGAGTGAGAGGGCTGCGGAATCAAATCAGCACAGAGAGGGATTCCTGTTTGGTTCCCGTACTACACAGAGCACAACTGTTTCTTTGAAATTGACCTTCATTTATTTGGAGGGGAAAGCAGTTAGTTCAATAATGGCTTCCTGGTGCCTTTCAGCATTTTGAAAGACGGAAGAAAGATTTGGAGCGAGGCAAGATTCCAGTGTTTTCTAAACAACTCCCTAAGCCCAGCCACGAGTTGGCTGTCCTGCATTTCCTGCTGACCCGGCTCAGTGCCCCCACGCCACAGCACACATCCCTCAATGGCCCTGCCACATTGGGAGACCCTGACCAGGCCATCCCCAGGCGGATGAGGATCAGTCTTCATTGTAATGCCAGGCAGCTAAAGACTCATCTTGCACATGGTCCATGGAGTGGAAATACTGCTACGTTCTATTCCAATTATTTCCTGTCCCTCCCTGGCCTGACTCCAGGGGCCAAAGAAAGAGGTTGTTGTTTAGTGGCATCCATCTCTGCTCCTTGGTAAGTGAGCACTGGTCACTTAGTCCAACTTGGTCTGCAGCCACCCACAGGCCAAGGGTGGGGAGGAGGTGAGGAGAGTGTCCCAGGTAGAGAGGGCACAGCACGAAACATGAGGCCCTGCTATAAGGCAGTCCCACCCTGCTCCCCAAAATAAAATAGAGGAAGAAAAACAAATGGGGCTCCTAAACATGACCTAGTGGGGGGCATGGCTATTTTTCCTCCTCCCCAGAAGGAATCCCAATCCTTCTCTCCTATGGAGAAAACAAACACAGCTATGGAAATCTTGTACCACCAGGCACCTGAAAGTCTAGCACCAGTGGAGGTTACTCCTACCTGCACTTCTCTGTAAGCATTGTCTTCCCTCAGATCTGCTTTCACCCCTTCTGCATGGAAGGCGCTCATGGAAAATTTAGAATTTGGAACCTTCTTTAGATTCCAAAAGGAGCTATTGTTCTTGATCAAGCTACTTTTATTTGAGTGTTATTTTACCTCAGAGGAAGTAAAAACCCACATCTCCATTTTGCTGGGATGTTCTTCCTCAGCGATTAAGAAAACATTAATTATGTGGCTTCTCTGCTTGAACTCTTGAGTACCTTTTGGAGCCCATCCCAAGCCCAAGGCCTGGAGTCTGTATTCCTCACCTCACCGGTTGGGCTTTCAAGGAAGAAGGATATGAATGGAGCCAGCGCTGGGACAATGCATCAGAAGGTCTCCAGGAGGTCACGATGTCAACATAAAGTTTCCATAGCAAGGAAAAGACAAACACTCTACTCTGAGCTCAATGGAGGGACAAGAGCCTTTCCTTTCCTATACCATGGGAACTGAGGACCTGAATGCTAGGGGACTGAGGTCTCAGAAAAGCACAGGCAGAAAGGAGAGCAATAGTGGCAATAATAGGAGGGAGAACAATGGGCTTGATGACTTTCCGTGCAGGACCCAGAGAGAAGCCACGACATTCTGCACCACTGTGTGGTTGGGGATCACCTTAGCTTTCTGGCACTGGTAGACCTTGGCACCTACAAGTGGATGTAAGATTCTAAAGGGAGCTGAGTGGTCCTGTGGCCGCTGAGCCTCAAAGCCTGGTCTATGGACCACCTCTTCAGAATCATGTGGGGACTAACAAGACATGCAGGTTCCTGGGTCCACTAGATTTTACTGAATCAGATTCTCTGTATGTTGAGGCCCATAGGCTATGACTTCTATCAAGTTTCCCAAGTGATTCTGATGCTGATTAAAGTTTGAGGTCCTGCAATATACTTCAGCCGTCTTACTGTCCAGACCTGAGATATGAAGTCCAGAATGGTAAATCAACAATTTCAGGGATACAGAGTTAGTTGATTGCAAAACCCAAACGAGAACTCCTTTTCCTGAGCATCAGAGCAGGGCTTTCCAATTTTACATGCTGGAAGCTACCCACCCACCAGCTCAGAGTTTCTGCCGCATCCTAAGGCCAAAACCTGTGCTTCTGATCATTTCTGCATCCTCCTGGGGTCATTCCCTTTTTAGCATGCTCAGATCACAGCTTCTGTGGGCTGGGGGACAGAGGCAGCAAGAAGAAAGACCTAGTTCTTTTCTGAGGCTTCTGTAACAGGTGTGGGGTTGATAAATGAGTAGAGAAGGAGAAAATGCACTCTCATTCCCAAGGGGGTGACTGTTTGTAGTAGTAATAGCTAACTTTCTCTGAGCATTTTGTTTGTGCGCCAGATATTGCATTAGGGTCCATATATTAGTGCAAAATCCATGAAGCGAATACTAATTAGCCCTGTATGCCTAGAGGAAGAAACTAAAGCTCTTACAGGCTTGGTCATTTGTATAGGGTCATGGGGCTAATAAGTCAAACCACCTCTACATAGGATCATGATCACCCTGTGCAAAGCAATGTGACTCATCATCCACCGTCAATCCAGCCACCTGCAGAAAGACCATGGGACCTTGGAGAAGAGAAGCCAGCTCCTCTGCAGTGGGATGTGCTTGCAGCTAGGCTAGAACTTCAAGCTCTTTGCACTTAACATTTGGCACAGAAAGTATAGTAAGCCTGCCTTAGAAAGGATGATACGGAGAATAGGTTAAACAGCTTTCTCCCCCCATCCACATTCTGTCTTTTAAAAATGGAAACTCTTGGTATTAGTTTGCTCTCTTCCCATTCATCTTTTCTCTGGAAAGCAGAGTAGCTTCAGAACTTTAGCTGCTGGAGAATTGGGTTACGTTTAGTGACAAGCAGCCGAGACCCTGGTGAGACTGCAGGTGTAGGTGATCTGTGACAGGCAGCAGCTGCCAGCTGTCCTGATGCCGTGGCACATGACTGGGCCATGATCACCGCCCTGCATTCATTTTCTGTAGGGTTCTCCAAGGTTAGGAGAAGGAAGCAGAGAAGCTCAGTGCTTCAGAGGAGGGGTGAGGGTTTCCCACAGCCGTAGGACCGCGTGTCACAGCGCCCTCCACTAGGTTTGCCTCCTGATGAGACCTCGCCTTCTTGCTTAGATGCAATCACTTAACCCATGGAAAAACTGAGTTAGTAGGACCACCAAACAAAGTGAGCTGGACGCATTTACTTTGTGCAAGATGAACGATTCTATCTTGCCTGACTGGGCATCTTGCAGCTGAAGGTGAGCATCAGCTGTCATCTAATTCTGGACATTCCACAGATCACCAGACTTAGGAGCATTTTGTGGTGAACACAGACTGTGTGACCCTCTAGTCGTTTTCTCTTTCAAACATCAAGCTTCAGGTATCTGAAAGGCCCAGCTGGGCTGTGTGGCTGTCAAATGCTTTTATTAACTGACAATGAAGGCAGTGCTTTGAGGTGCTAGCCGGCCGTGATGGTGACGGAGGCTGGGGAGACTGCAGCTTCTGCAAAGCTCCGGAGAAACACGAGCCCTGGAAATACTGAATGAACGCTGCCTTTCTGTGAGCAAGGTGCCTCCCTCCTTCCCAAACGCCGCGTCTGCAGTAACTACAAACTATTTGGTATGCTGCGTTAGTAACACTGCCTTAGCCAACACATCATTACTATTGAAATAAGCTGGTGTGATGCTTAAGCCCAGTATCCTTTTTAATTATTAAACCAAGGCTGGCTGGCAAGTGAGTCATTCCACATCCCAGATCTTCCTCCTGTGGCTCTATTTCGAGTGCCTAGTCCCTTACCACTAACACCTGAGTTGGGTCTTAGCCAGCTCCCTAATCTGCAAAGCCTTTGCAGAACAAACAATATTACCCAATCTCCAAACACACACAGACTGCATTACAAAAACAAAGCCCACATGAAAACTTCAGCGTCAGCTCCGCAGGAAACCCAAGACGCAAACGCGTCCAGGTGCCCTCTGCCAATCCCCAACTTACCAAGAGGGAGAGCGATGAAGAAAGGCAGCCAGCACAAGATGAACATGCCGACCACAATGCCCAAGGTCTTGGCTGCCTTCTTTTCCCTGGAGAATTTAAAAAGTTTGACAGCTATGGAACTCCTGGGGTTGTGGCCCTTGGCCCTGGTACTGCTGAGGGTGTCCTCGTGAAAGTTCTTGGAGTGGATCCTCAGGGTCAGCTCCTTGGAGTTAGACATCTCCCTCATGACACCTGCCTCCAGGTTCTTTGTGGTCCTCTTGGCCACGATGTAGACACGACAGTACATGACCAGAATGACCGCCAGGGGGATGTAGAAGGAGCCCAGGGAGGAGAAGAGGGCATAGAAGGGTTCCTCTGTGACCCCACATTCCTTGTCATCATTGGGCGCCGGCTCCTTCCAGCCAAGGAGAGGCCCAATGGAGATGACTGTAGACAATACCCAGACACTGAGGAGCGCCAAGATGGCTTTCCTCCGGGTGACCAGCGTGGGGTACTGTAGGGAGTAGCGCACCCCAACGTAGCGATCAATGGAGATGGCGCACAGGCTGAGAATGGAGGCCGTGCAGCACAGGACGTCCACAGCTGCCCAGATGTCACAGAAGATCCGTCCCAGCACCCAGTAGCCTAGCACCTCCAGGGCAGCGGAGAAGGGCAGGACTGTGAAACTCAACAGAAGGTCAGCAATGGCCAGGTTGACGATGAAGTAGTTGGTGGGCGTCCGCAGGTGCCGGTTGCAGGCCACCGACAAGATGACTAGGATGTTGCCCACGATGGCGAAGAGGATGAAGGCGCCCAGGACCAGGCCCACAGAGATGGCCCTGGTGACGTCCAGTTGGGGCAGCGTGGAGTTGCTCGAGGTCTGGTTGGGGCCACTGAAGTTGGCATTTTTCAACTCTCCCCAGTGGGCAGGTGCTGATGTGTTGTGGCCGGCGTCCAGGTCGGGATTCATTTTAGAGTCCGCCCTCCATAGCCAGGGAAGTGCTTGGGCTGGAAGGGCTGCGGGCAGGGCTCTTCAGCTGCCCTGAAACTTTGCTTCCCCCGTGGTCTTCTTCCTAGAGGCGCCCTTCTGGCCGGGAACCATCTCCCCTGGGCAGCCCAGCCCAGCCCAGCGGCAGCGCGTCGCCCGCCTGCAGCGCGCCGCTCGCTTGCCTGTCAGAGAGAAGAGGGAAGAGGGGACGAGGCGGCAGCTCCAAGTTTAATGGTCCACGTCAGGCGCGCCGGCCGGGCCGGGCTCGCAGGGGAGCGCAGGGCGCAGCGGGCGGGCAGGGGGCACGGCGGAGCCGGTCCGGCCGGGTCTGCGGGAACGCGGCGCCTTCCACCCGGCGAGCAGAGCGCAGCGCCGAGGAGGGTCTGCTCTCAACGAGAAGCCTCTGGGCTGACTGCACGGCGGTGACATCAGGCGGGGGAGCCCGGCGCCCTGACTCCGCGCGGCACTAGGGGGCAATGCGGGCCCAGCCACCAGCCGCAGCCCCGACGCCGCCGCTGTCTCCTAGGTCCGCGCCTAGCGGCTCCGGGTAGCCCTCGGCGGGGGCGGGGGGCGGGGGGCGGGCGGGGGAGGGACCCGGAGACGGTATGTCCGCTTCCACCCGGGGGCGGCCCGCGGGGCTTATTTCCCAGGTGGGCTGGGGTCCTTACCTCTGACCAGGGCTCCTGGAGTTAGGCCCCTTTTCTGGCCCCTGAAAAAAGAATTCCAGGGTTAGGCAGGTGGCAGGGTCTTGAGGACATTTGAACCAAACCTCCTCCTTTAGCTCTCTGGGGCGATCTCTTAGGTCTGAAGAAAACTGGCATCTTTATTTAGTCTTCCCTTCCTGCGTTCATTTATTCCTGCCCTCTCTCGCGCACGCAGTGAGTCCTTACTGAATGTTGCTGGGTTTCTCTGCTCTAGGCGTTGTAGGTGTGGCGCTTGGACAAACAGGCAAAGGAAGACCTCTAGGAGCTTACGTTTTAGTGAGAGGAGACAAACAATACACACAAACAAGCAAATTCTGAGGCATGCCACCTGATGGCAGGTGTTGGGGGAATCCCAGTGGGGAGAGGGCAGCACGCTGCGGGGGTGGGGGGTGGGGTGTGGTGTTGAAATTCAAAGCCGAGAAGGGAACAGCGGCAGTGGGAAGGGAACACCAAACATCTGGGCAAGGGGTGGAGGGGTTTTGCTTATCTGTTGACCTTTTCTCCTTTCTACCTTCTATTCATGGTGGACACGCAGGTCTAGGGGCAAACTCCCCACAGGTGAATGGCTCTACCAGAGGTCAAGAAAGAGCCTCGTGTTAGGCATTACCCAACGTGTAATGTCCTAGCGAGTGTGCTACGTTCTTAGGCTCTTTTTTATGGCGCTAGGAGAGAAAAACTATTCTCACCCGATTTCCATTTTGTGGACAGGCCACCGATTTCCACAACTTGAACTCTTTTCCTCAAGTTCGCATAACTGTCAAGGGAAGGAACTGGGACTCGGACCCACTGTGGAAGCTATTCCGAAGGTGAGCACTCTCTTGCTGGGCCAGGGAGGGACTAGAGTGCATTCTACAGTTACAGCTGTGTGCTGCGTGGTAAATTTGGAGGTGCAAGCTGCTGGTACTGGGAGGGAACTCAGGTTCACTGAGTTCCAGCAGATTGCCAACCTTTTACTTTTCTTTCTTTCTTTCTTTCTTTCTTTCTTTCTTTCTTTCCTTCTTTCCTTCTTTCCTTCTTTCCTTCTTTCTTTCTTTCTTTCTTTCTTTCTTTCTTTCTTTCTTTCTTTCTTTCTTTCTTTCTTTCTTTTTTAATTCTTCATGACAATTCTTTGAGAGGAATGTGATGATTTTTCCATGAGTAGATAAGACATGCTGGCTCAGGGAGGGTAGATTCCTGAAGTCATGTGGCTAGTGACATTTGGTGGACCCAAAGGTAGTGGCAGCTGGAGACTGGAGAGTCGAGTCTGACCTCTTCTTTTAAAAACACTCCAGGCTATGAGCCTGTCTCGCCCTTGTCCTTGGTAACCATCTTGCAATTAAGGGGCAATGAAGGCAGAGGCCACTCAGATGGATTCCTCTCCATGCTTCTTAATTCATCTTTTTGCTTTCACTTTTCAGAAAGAAGGGCAGATGGTCACCACATACCTGGTGCTTTAGCTTTTTTGCACTATATGTGGACTTCCCAAATGCACAGAATAGGCAATTTCAAGGAGTAACCCTAAAGTAAAAAAAAAAGAAAGAAAAAAGAAAAATCTGTGCTGGATACTGAAAATATTTTTTTTTTTTCTGGCTCAAATTTTAAAATAGATCTTCAAGGGCTCTCAGAACCCAAGATTTCTTTTTCTTTTCTTTCTTTCTTTCTTTCTTTCTTTCTTTCTTTCTTTCTTTCCCTCTTTCTTCTGGGACCTGGGATTGAACTCAGGCCCTTGCGCTTGCCAGGCAAGCGCTTGTTCTGTTGAGCTATTTCCCCAGCCCTTTCCTTCTCTTTTTTTTTGAAATGAAGTCTCACTATGTAGTCCAGGCTGGACTCAAACTCCTGGTAATCCTCCCATCTCTGCCTCTCCAGTGAGTGCTGAGATTACACGTGTGGGCCACTATGCCAGGCTTGCCGTTTTCTCATTTGTTCACTGTGGGACTGGTGCAGTGGTTTTGGAGTTGGCAGGCAGCCACTGCTGGTTGAAGTATTGCTGGTTATCAAACCCTACACCCCTGGCGGTCACAGTAGAGTGGGAGACTGGCAACTCTCTGCCAGTGATCTTAAAAGAGAGGTTCTTGGTCTTGCACGGCTTAGCTACTAATCTGAAGACTGAGGCTGGCCCAGATGATCTCCTACATGCTGAGCCTCTGGACAGTCAGCTTCCTGTGCTGGATAAAGTGGCCCCTGCAGACAACTCCACCCCCTCCCCCCACCATGCACCTTCAGTGTTAGATGGGGCGGAGGGTGTCATGTCACCCACTCGACTCCCACCACTCTCTGCTTTTTTCAGGGCTCGCATGAGGGAACTTCTCTTGAGCTACTTTATGCCCAGTGAACAGCAAGATGAAGAGAAGACCAGGGAGCTGGCATGGGGCTGGTGATCAGCACAAGGCAGGGACGTGGGGAGGGACAGGGTGGTACACAGCGGAGCACAAGTTCCAAGTCCACATGTTGATTGTGTGGCCCATTTCCCACTTCCTGGGGCATTCACTTCACCAGGTATTGAACAGCCAGTGTCACACCATTGAATGCACAGAGGCCGTGTCTACACACTCACAGTGACCAGCTGCAATGTGACGCTCAGCTATCACACATTCTCTATGGTGGCAAAAGCCCAGGGGTGGGGGCAGGGTGGGGTGGGGGTGGGGGTGGGGCAGTGGGTGGGAGAGAGCAACTTTGAGATTCAGAGTTCGTTTCTCTTTATTATGAAAAAGAATAGTTTGTTGTTTAGGTGAGTACGTGTGCCTTGATTCAGATGTGGATGAGATTATTGAGCGAGACAGGCAAGTTCAGAATCTTTGCAGGTTTCAGAAACGTCATCCGCCAGCATCTTTTGCAAAGGCAAAACAAACTTTCCACCCTAAAACGCATAGGCATACTCCTACACTGGTGCTGTGGAGGAATCCAAGATGAATTAATGAAGCGAAGGATAACCTCGCACTGAGCAAGGTGCTAGTGGTAGCTGCAGCACAGGAGCCCACTGGGCGACCTCCTAGAGGGTCACTCTTTTGCCCTCTTTCCCTCCTCTCACAGAGGTGCCTCTTAACCCTTCTAGCTGATTTCTGATCTATGGAGCTGACCATTTTATTTAGGTGTCATGAGGATACAGATGGTATTTCATTTCTCGACACTCCCTGGGGCACAGCCAAGCACAGAGCTCTGACTCACTAAGGGCTCGGGAAGAAGGATCTTTTCATTATCCATCTCATTACATAGAACCCTCTGATGTTGCAAGCTCTCATTGCTGCAAGCGAGCCTGGTAGGAGAAGCTGACACTCTATTTGCCTGATGGGGAAACTGAGGCTGGCAGCCTGTGGGATGTGCTTAGGGCATCTTGGTCGAAGAGCTGTCCACTGTGATCATGGAGTTTTGTGCAGTTCTTCTTCCTTGTCTCTCTCCAGCTTCCAAATAAACAGACCTACACAGGCGCGTGTATTTCTGGCACAGCACCTCACTGGTGCTGTGGTGGAATCCAAGATGAATTAACGAAGTGAAGGATCACCTCGCTTTGAGCAAGGTGCTGTGGGAGATGGTAACAGTGCTGCAGACCTTTCGGAGAACACCTACCTACTGTGTGCCAGGCATTGTGCTGGGTACTCAGTGTGCATGGATTCAGATCTTTACAACAATGCAAGGGAGGCATTGTTCCCATTTTATAAATGAAGA
>PVKN010026713.1:0-13740 GCA_004027915.1 Capromys pilorides | reverse complement strand
GCTGTAATAGACACCTCAACTGAAGGAGAAACAAGTTCTTATCAATATTGAAATCCTGTTCATTTAAAGCTGTGACATTAATATACTTGACATATAAACTTCAATTTCTCTAATCTCAGTTGAAAATTTTTATCACTTAGCATAATTAAAAATAGATGAACTTGCAATGCACATTATATATAAATGCCCAAGAGTACCAAGTTCAAGTAATTAAAATTAATAGTAAGTTGAATATAAAATATCTTCCTGGGACCTGGCCCAACCTGGAAAATATGTATTTCTTTATTCTTTATGGAGTAAAAGTAAGATATTTACACTCTTGCTATTTTTAGATATAATCTTAAGAGTGTTGAAGGTTAAGAGTCTGATACAATTTTATAGATTCTTTCCTCATGTATACTCTTTCAAAGGAAGATTGGATTTACATTAACTCTACAGATCGAAAGCTTGAATTTTTAATTATTTTCATTATTTTTCTGTCGGTTATGAAATTTTAATATCTCATTTCTCTGGCACCTTCATTCCAGTTTGTAGCACTGGGTGTGATAAGACATGCCAGCAGTACTTATTTCTCTAACACTTCATCATGCCGGCCCAAGCCAAGGTTTTAATTAGCACCAACTCATGATTAGCTGTCTTATATTGCCATTGTATTTAAGACATTTTCTTTTACTCATGATGAACGGGATCATTATTTTTAACAAGAAATCCTAAGATAAATAACAATTTTGCTAACCAAATTTATCACAGCATGTACAAGTATACAGTTTTAAAGCGAGTTATGTCAGGTAAGTTCCCTGTGCTGAGACTTTCAGTGTTGAGGCTCACGCAAAGGGAAACAAGGGATTCTGATAGCCCCTGCGACAGGTCCCGCAGAGACCCAGCAGACGCCTCCCTTGTAACCGAGGATCATCCACCCAGGTATTTCTGTAGCAGGGACCATGGAGCGCAGACAATGTCCTCTCTCCGCAGTAATTTTCCATAGACAGTGTGCTTTTTCTCCAACTCCCAATTTAGGAAAAACCTTGTTATTATTTTGGAGAGTTTGCACCTTTATTATCAAAACTCTTTCAAGGTAAATCCCCTAAACCTGATTCCTTCAATTTTGGCGCCAGGCTTAACGCAGGAGGTCAGCGGTTCACGAGGCGGGGGCCCTGCTGCGGGCAGGAGGAAGAGCTGCCTGACCCATGGCCCTGAGCCGCGAGGCCAGGGGCGCTGGCTCTGGAGGAAACGGCGGTCACAGTGCGCTGTGGCTGGAGAAGGACTTCAGAGGTGGCGGTGATTGTGCTTCCTGGCAGGGGCTGGCGGGGGGGTGGGGAGGGGTGGTGGTGGTGGCTTGGTGAGCACAGCTATTCTGCGCTCTGTTCTTGGGCAGTGTTCCTGGAAGCTGAGTGATGCGCTGGCTCTTCCAGCACCCAGCAGGCCAGCATCCTTGGGTTCCAGGGCATCCTCGGATTTCTAATGCATTTTTATCTCATTAGTCACAGCTTCTGTTGCCCATAACAAGAAGCCCCAGGACTATTACAAACAGGATGTCTATTTACAGCTCCAAATCCACCGAGCCTCTCTGGAATTGCATGCAGCAGGGTCAGACGAAACGACTCAACAGTTAAATTGCAAAACTCTTACTTTCAAGTCCAATAGCTTCCAGCCATGGTTTGAGATACTTGCCACATAGAATTTGATTTAATTTCACAACTTCTCATGGGGGAGAGTATTGTCATGATCCCACTGAGGAGCCTGAGAGATTCCATAATTTGTCTAAAATCTAGCGCTATGGACTTCCAAAGCTCTGTGAGGGAGACACACTGGGGTTTACCAGTCTGCTTAGTTATGGACCATTGCTTCTTACTTTTGCTAAGTTTTAAGTAACAGGAGTCGTAAGTCACCTCACCATGTGTATTAGCCGTGGTTGTCCACAAGACCATTTTTTTCCAGATAGCTGTAAAGCAGCATGAACACCAGCAGACCTCTTGCTCTCTCGTAGCATTTTGCCTCTTGTTTACCTTTAGTCCTAGAATTTTCTGGAGCATAAACCCTGTGTCTGCACTTTAACACATTAAACATCAACCTTGCACCTTGTTCAAATGAATAGGTTTCTCTTTCCTTAAATGTCAACATAAAGTCAGCAGAAGCCCAGGGTTTTCTTTTCAGTTCCTTGGAAACAGAACACTTAGAAAATACAAACGTTTTTATCTGAGTCCTTTTTCAAAAGAATCATCTTGAACCAGCAAGGCTGCTGCACGTGTATGCTGAAAAAAATGTGGAAAAGGGCCAGACAGATCCCAGCATCCCAAGGAAACATCTGTCAACTCTGAGAACATATAATTACAAAAGGAACCATCCACTGATTTTTTAAAATTAAATAGACTTTAAAAGTAAGTACAAATAAAAAATTTGAGTCAGATTATTTACAGAAAATCAGTAGTTCCAGGAAAAATTCTTCAAATGAGCCCAAATTACATCTTGTTTCTGAAGAAAAAGTCTATAGTTATCTTCAGAAGGATTACTGAACAGGGAACTGAAAAAAAAAAAAAACAGATTAGGCCAAAGGTGGTGTGTGCAGACAACATCTAATAAAATACGTGTGCAGCCTGTTCCTGTTTCTACAGAGAATCTCTCGCAGCTCTCAGCTGAAAGCAGTGATGTTACAGGAGCATTTCTCTAAAGAATATAAACCAACACCCAAGAACAAAGTTTTGCTCTGGCCCTACATCTCTCTTGCTTGAGATTTCAATGTTTTCCCAGTATAAGAGAACATATTTAGGGTTGGAGTCATAGCTTAGTGATGTAAGCATCTGCCTGGAAAGCACAAGGTCCTGAGTCTGGTCTCCAGTATGGCTAACATAATAATAACAGTAATAATAATAATAATAATAATAATAATGTAAATGGTTCTAAAGTAAATCCTGAGGGGATTTGACTGACCTTGGGAAATACAAAAATTCCATGTTTTGTTACACAGGTTTTGCTTTAACTTGCCCTTAACCACCCAGCAGAAAAATTTAACCATGAGGCATAAAACGTAAAGCTAGATTAGAAGGCTGAGCTGTAAAAGGCTTAAATCAACACCTTTATCATTGCCAGTTTTGCCAATAACCCACTGCAATCATGGAACATTGGATTATGTATACAACTACTGTCTTACTTCAATGAGAAGAAATTTTTTGTACCAATATTGATTTGAAATATTATCACATCCTATGCTCTGTATAACTACTAGGAGGACAACAATACGCATTGTATCAAATACTGGAAATGTACTACTAACGTGTTTTGAAGCTGTCACATTGTTATTTCTTATTAAATGCAATAAAAAATAAAAAGAACTTGATAAAAATAAAAATTATAAAAATACTGAAAAAAAATAATTTAAATAGATGATGAAAACAATAAGTATTTAGATTAATGATTCTTTTTTTTATGTATTTGGTACAGGGCCTTGCTACACAGCTTAGACTCCCTAGCACTGGAGTTACAGACGTGCACCTCCACACCTGGTTTTGATGGCGGGCTGACTTGGCATTTTCAGGGTTCCAGGGCTGACACAGCATGTGGTACCAGGGATCAAACCCAGTTCCTTGACAAGCAGGCACTTAGACCACAGAGCTATCTCTCTTGCCTAGCTTAATAATGATTTGTGCTTCCAATTAAATTCCATTCTCCACTACTCTCCTAGAACAGAAACATCCTATTAGAAGTTTTATTCTACCTTCTCTTCCATTATACTAACATTATGGACTTAAATTTAAAGGCCAAATTGAATTTGCAATTGCTTTGACCTTACAGATTTACAGGTAAATGTTTCCTTTTAAAACATTCTTACATCTAACCTAACAATGAATATTCTGTGAGTCCTTTATGTCACTCAGCAGCTCCATAATATTCTTTAGGACTTGAAAGCCAGGCTTAGTGGTGCATGCCTATAACCCCAGCATTCAGGAGGCTGAGGCAGGAGGACCACCACGAGCTCTGGGCCATAGCAAGACTGTGTCTCAGAAAAACGAAAGAAGACTTGCATGTCTATACATCCTTATTGTTATGTTTCTGAATATTTCGTATTTTTCTTTTGTCCCTCCTCCCTCTCTCATTGTTCTCCCTTTCACTGACCTCTTGCTACCCTATCCCTGCCTCCAGCTAGCCACAGATGGGGAGACAATAGCTCCTACTCTTCATTTTGTAATCAGTCACCTTAGTGAGATCTTGTATGATTTCTAAATCCTTTTCATTGATGTATTATCTGCTTTCTTTAGCAAATGATTATATCTAAACAAATATTTCTTAACTGCCACTTCTTAAACACTCATAATTTATTATGTTGATTAATTTTGTAGACTGCTTTCAAAGCAATGCTACTTTATTACTGTAGATATCAAGTGGTCTTATTTGTGCTAACAATCTCCTTTTTTCACCCATTTTTTTTTATCTCTTTTCCTAGGACATCATAAACTGTCAACTGACAGTTGCTCTACCACATTTTCCTCTCTTGCTCTCTCTCGCTCTCTTTCACTCTCTCTCACTCTCTGACTCTCACTTTTCTTTCTCCTTTCTGGTCTTTTTTTTATGACTTCTCCTAAGGCTGAATTGAATGGTTACAGTTCTTACCTTTACAGGACCTTCTACATCACATGAGCATGTTTGATACCATTGTCAACTAGTTTAAATTCTAACTTTTCTCTCATTACATGTGTTGTTTTTCTGTTTACTTCGATCAGCTTCAGAAATAAAAAAAGATGTAGGTCTGTTCTTGCTATCCACTCTAACCGCCAACCTCCAAGAGAGTAGAGACTTTTGCTGTACTTGCTCATCTCTGTATTCCTAGTGACTAGGAAAGTGCCTTCATTAGCCTAGTAAGTGAGATCTCCCTGTGTAACAGAATATCGCTCTGCTGTGACATACCTGAATTTATTTTGCATTCAGACAACTGATCTAGCATGAGCTTCAGTTTCCCAGATTATAAAAGGAGAGCAGAAACAAGCCTATGAGCTCACAGGACACTGTAAAGGAGCACTCTGTGGATCCGCATGGACAAAGCCTTGTGTACCATAACATTTCATAGTACCGCTCTCTCGCTCGTGTAGTTTCTGGGGTGTATGAATTTGCCCTGACTTTCTTTTATCAGATGTTTTTCTCCTCCCATATCATTATAAGTATTTATCTGCTAAAATACTGTTTCTAGAAATGAATGTTGAGTTTTTTTAAAAAAATGGGATTTTCATTTGCCCATAAAAATATGTCTTTTAGGACATTTATTTTTACTCAAAACCTACTGCTCCCTTCACTGTCACGGGAAGGACTGTCTTCAAAGATGGGCCCCTATGGCTTTATGCAGTATTCATCTCTGTTAATCCAACCTGTGAAAGTACGCAATTTAGGAAAATGATACTCAAATTGGAAATGAGAAATATTTTATTAATATGTAAGAAATGCACTTCCTTCTCATTCAATTTCTAATTAAATGGAGCTTCACATTTGAATAAGGATAAACCTTATGTTTGCGTCTTGCTGCTTAAGTTTCTGTGAAAATTATCCCTGTGCCAGCTTTTCAGAGATACAAGTCTGTACCTGATATTATTCTTTCACTTAATTATGTCAAGGAAATACAAGATGATACCATTGACTCATCTCAAATAATGTAAGTTTAATTTTAGTATTCAAAGATGGTTCTTTTATATTGTAAAAGGGAAAATATAGACTAAATTGGAATCATTCTCATGCTTTTCACTTCCAATGTGAAAAATGTCCTTGAAATGTTACATGTTCTAAAAACAAATGAATTTTTGACAGTACGACAATGTTAGGTGATAATTTGTGGCTGTGATACGTTGAATTTTGTTCCATCCCCCATGTGAAAGACCTGACCTCTGCATCTCAGAATGGAACTACATTGCAAGACAGTGTATTTAAGGATATCAGTAAGTTAAAATGAAATCATTCAGGTGTGCCCTAGTCGAGACAGGTGACCTAGTCAGTAAGAAGGAGAGACTTGGACCAAGACAAAAGAAGATGAAGACATGGTGAGAAGACAGCCTTGCCTCTGCAAACCAAGGAGACAGACCTCAGGATGAGTTCAACCCTGGTAAGCTGTTGGTCTTAGATTTCCAGCCTGCAAAACCATAAGAAAATAAATTACTATTTTCTAAACTGCCCCGCATGTGGTATTCTGTGTGGGAGAACTAGGAAGGAGCAAGCTAGTAAGTGGGCTACGGGAAAACAAACTCCTATCTCTAACAGAAATAAGTCTACATTTGTTCTAATACAAGATAATGACAAAGCTCTTTGTGTGTGTTTCATACTCTTTATGGGATCTTTATAAATAAATGCATTTTATTCAATAAAAGTATCTGAAAAAATTAATATTTATTTTTAATTATACATTTCAGCTTGTGTTCATATAGCTACACAATTTAACAGGCTAGTAAGAAGGCATAAAGTATATTATATACCTTTTATCATTGTTTTTTATTTTTCATGACCTAAAACTCATAATTTATCTTTTTAAATGTTGCAACATGGAATGTGACATAAAAACTGATAAAACTAGGCAGTCTATCACTTAAAAGTCACACAGTCAGAAGCCCCTAGCATCACACCATAATAGATTCTCTCCAGCTCTGGTTCATAAAATAGGTACAGCCCATCCCCCAACTGCTATGAATGATGTCTGCTAGCAGCTTTTAGGTGCCTCCTGTGGTGAGTTGCTGATGTACCTGTGATGGACCTTTGTAAAGTGTGGGACTTCACAGAAATGAGGACACCCTGGAGCCAATGACTGATGAATCCAGAGTACCTTCAGTTGGAACAAACTGTGTGGGTCACATCATGTTCCAGACCCTGTTTGGGACCAATCTGAAGCTTGCCTTTAGCAAAGACTACTTCTGTGCTTAGCTTTTCTTCCTGCCATCTTTCTCCATAGAACCTGCTTTCTGAGAGGGCAACCTTGATAAGCTGTTTATGCAGGAATTCAGACTCTGTTGTGCTCAGGCTGTGCTCACAGGAGCTAAAATTGACTTCAGGTAGTTGGCTCCCCATGTGGTCAGAAGAAACAGAGCCCACTGATAGGACATTCAGGTACCATCATCCCTCACTGTGTGCCAATGAAAACCCAGAGAAAATAGTCCCTAGTATACCACAGCAGTGAAATTGGCTGATGCTTCCTTCAGTTTTTGTTTCCTTTGAGTGGGTGATCTGTGACAATACATAAGCAGAAGGTGATGTACTGGTTGACACAGTGGTGTAAGGAAAGTAGTAACTGTAACTATTGTGGGACTGCAAATAACCATATTGCACTGAGAGAAAATTAGAGGCTTAGATTCCGTGATCATTTTTGAGAAAAGTATGGGTCAAATGGACTTCTTGACACATTTAAAAAGCCAATCATTCAAATGGCTCTGACTCATACTTTGATATAGACAGACTCTTAGGACAGATCTTAATTGTATGAGAGGCAGAAGTTCAAGTAAGGCTGAATTCTTTACCTGTTCAAATAGTCGACACTAAAGCCATGACTACAAGAACCAAGATATGAAGACCCTGAGACTGGATGGGCATATATACTTGACCCTTAAGTAGAAGTGGCCCTCTATCTCCAAAGCAAATGGGAATGAGATACTTCTGCAGTCATCTTACATTGCAAGGAATCTGGGAGTTCCCCCTTTCGAGTCATCAATTTGGGCCTCCAAAACTAGATAGAAGGCCAGGGAGATAGCTGGGTGGCATAAACACCTGCCTGGCAAGCACAAGTACTGAGTTTAATCACTAGCTAAAAAAAAAAATTGCAAATGAAATCAAAATGCTACAAACCTAACCATGAGTAGCTTCACCTATCATTGCTGTTTCAGGTGTGATTTTATGTAAAATGTACATCTATTTGATAGGAGAGCCAGGGACTGTAAGTTAGAATTTGTCCTCAGTATTTGGGCATCAGGCTTATGCACAAAGCAGTCATGCTACAGATATATATATATATATATATATATATATATATATATATATATATCCCAGGTATAGACTCAGTAGCTGCTCTGGATACTGCCACTGATAAATATTAAAACATCTAATAGAGACAGATGCTAAATACCCAGTGGAGAACAATTCCTCAAGGAGACTGGCTATCCACTAATGTCAACTTAATCATATTGTACCCTTTCCTTGAAAGTGGAGGTATTTCATCTGACCAGAATTGGCAAATATCGTACGTATGATTTTTTACCTCCTGCTAACAAAATCTTGAATAGCATCACCTCCCTGAGAGTTGTAAAACACACTAAGTTCATGAATCAAAGCACTGCTGTAGTAAGACTCCATGTAACATGAATTCAGACCAATGGACCTAGTTTATAGCAAGAAGGTTCATCAGTGGGTGCTCCATGAGATTCAAAATTTCTCCCACACACAACACCATCCAGCTGCAGACAGCTTAACAGACTTCAGTCTCCTGAGAGAGCAGCTGGGTGCTAACTCGGAGAAGATAACCTGGGGGAATGGGAGTCCTCCTTCAGGATAGATTTTATAATCCCTGAATCCAGTAGACACTTTATGATTTTACATTATCAATACGTAGACCTTAGGGAAAAAATGTTTTGGAAATTGTCGTTACTCTCCATACTACTTTTTGGATCCAACTGGGTATGTGTACGTTTCCTCTCTGCGCCTTTAGGATCTGCCTTTCTGGAGGAACATTGTTCTAGAGAGTACTTCAACAAATAAGCATTATGAGCTCTATTAAAGTTAAAGTGAAGTAGTTGCTTGGCCATGTTGAGCTTCTTGTGACAGAAGGCAATGAAAGGAGTTATTGGCCAAGTGCCCTCAATGTTGTGATGTTGTAAGACTGCTCCTGCTCGCTGGGCACATCAACAAATACTGTTTGGTATTCAGTTGGTCCATTGAGTTGTGATAGTTCTTACTTTACTTGAGCTGTAAATAAATAACAGCACTCATAAGCTTATGAGGCTTCGTAGCTAATCAGAGTCACCCCATAGAGCAAGACATCCATATAAGGAGAAGCACTACCCAAGGGTTTTCTCTTGGGTAGAACAGAGGGAATAGAGAATGGGGGAGAAGAGAGAGCTATCATGAGGTGTTTGTTTGTTTTTGTGTTCTAGGGAAGAGTCTACAGGGTGTTCAGGGTCTCACTACTGGTTTGGACTCATAGTGATCCACCTGTTTACAGCCTCCCAAGAGCTGGGATTGCAGGCACGTGCCACCACGCCCCGTCTCAATCGCTGTCTCAGCATGCCTGGGGCCAGCATGACAGGCTGAAAGCAATCATGAGTAATCAGTTAATTCTTCAGAAAGAATTATAGCAACTAGAGTTATGAAACATCTAATCCATAAATCCTCTTGTATGTAGTTCCTGGAATTGTGATCAGCGACATTCCTAAATAAGCTTGGTCTGAATCTGATGAGCCAGATGAGAGAAGAGAGAGGACATGAATGGTACAAGTAGACAGTGATAGCTGATATGCTTCATGCCCTTCTCAAATTTCCTTAGCCAGACCAATCTATCAATCAGCTTGTGTATTGCTGACAGGGGACCCTTTCCCTGGGGAAGTTTCTCTGTCAACAGAGCTCATAGTCAGGAAGTCACTCCAGCACCAAGACCAGCAATTACGGTAGTGATTGGCTAATATGGCAATAAGAGACCTCAGATGGCACCAATTTGGTGACATCAGATGAGGCAATTTGTGTCCCTTGAAGACATATATATATATCTATATATCTATAGATATATAGATACATAGATATACAATAATAGGAGTCTGACACAGCCTCACGCGCACTACACATATTCCTCAACACTGAGCGACACCCTCAACATTTATGTACAGGGATTTAGGGAAGTGCAGGTACCAGGGTTCAATTCCTGGCCCCACCTGCCACACTGGCCCCACTCTTGGTCATGCTGAGCCAGCAATAGAGTCTGGGTGTGGTGGCATGCACTTGTAATCCCAGCACTTGGGAGGCAGGAAACAGGAGGATCACTATGTGTCAGAGCTGTGTAGTGAGACCCTGCACACACACACACACACACACACACACACACACACACACACACACACACAAAGACCAGAATAAATCTGATTCCAGCAGAGACCACACCACTGCTCCAGATTCTCCACTGAAATATACTTGTCCTGCCCTTCTGCTCAGCTCCTTTCATCTTTCTTCTGAGAGCATTTTCCTTAGTTGCATACATGGAAGTCCTCACCTCAGCTTCTACTTCTGAGAAAATCCAACTGAAGATAATGTGCTTGACCTTCATACTTGCTTGCATCTCCCAAGGGTAAATATTCTTAGAAATACTTTATGTGCTCATGCATTATACTACACATGCATGCACATATTATTAATACACAACATTGTTTGAATATTTATGAAATTGATGTAAGTTGTATTAGCTTATTGTGTCTTTCTGTAACTTGTATTTTCACTTAGAGTGAAAATCTCTGAGAAGGTCTCTGGGACGTTTATGTATTACCCTAATTTGATTTCACAATTCTCTGTTACTGCATTTTAGAGTTTCTTCAAGTTCTTTTGCAATACCAATAATAATAATAATAATGATGATAATAATAATAATAATACAGATACTAGGAACATTCTTGAACATAAGGACATTTATTTAAATCTGAAACTTCCCATAAAATAGTGAGGAAAGCTGTATATGCCTCTTCAACCTATTTGCTAAAGTTACGAAAAAATGTGGTCAAAGCAAACCATACTGTCACAAAAAAGTGTGTACATCAACAGTGCTTTACATTTCCATCAATACCAGTATTCTCAGGTGTTTAACGTGTCACAGTGACTTCCGCATGTCATGGTATCTTGTGATTTTATGTCATTTCACACTCATTTTCTCCAATTACTAGGGTGATAGACAATATTTTAATCATTTCATTTAGGCATTCTCTTTAATAAATCCCTGTACATAAATGTTGAGGGTGTCGCTCAGTGTTGAGGAATATGTGTGGTGCGCGTGAGGCTGTGTCAGACTCCTACTATTGTATATATATATATATATATAGATAGATAGATAGATAGATAGATAGATATGTATAAATAGGTTTGTGTATGTGTGTAAAATTGTCTTTTTCTTTTTGATTTATAGGCATTATTTATAAATGCTAAATGTTAGTATTTCTGCATAGTTTCTCCCAGTTCATAGTTTGTATTTTCATTTGATATGGATATGTAAAATCATTACATTTTGATTTAATAGAACTTACTGATCTAGTTTTAAAATGTTTGTCTTTATATAATTAGTAAAATTATCCAAAGTGCTTCATGAAGATACTTTCCTAAATCTCCTTACAAGTTTTAGAGCTCTGTCTTCCAAAGCTGTACCTTTCAAAGAGGTTTTCATCACTATATTAGCAAATGCAATGCCTCTAAATGAACGGCAAAGCCCTGCATCCTGATAGGCAGTGCCGGCGCTGTCATTGTCAAGAGGCTATGGGTGTCCTTTCATCTCTGCGGGCCTACCGCATGCGTGTCAGAACTTTAAATCTTCTTGATATTCGGTAAGACAGTTCCCACTCTTCATTCTTTGTGCACAAATTATTCTGGCTATCTTATGCATTTCCATGACATCTGAAAATAAGAGTTGTTGTGTGCCATTGAAATCTCTGTTGAACACATACAGTATTTAATGAACTGACATCTTTAGAATGCTGATTTTCATATTCTTCCCCATAAAATGTACAGAAGCATGCATTCACATGTGCATTTGTTCTAAACTATTTTGTTCTTCTTGTAGGTCTTCACATTGTCCTGCATCTTCCTTTTCTTGCTTTTTCAGTCTATGTTTGATGTTATTGCCTTTTCAATATTTATTTTAATTTTATTAACTTATTAAAATGCAGTATAATTTCAAGTTTCAAACTTCAAGTAGCTTTTTTACCATTTTCCCAAACATGCTTTATTCAAAGCAGCTTTCTCTCTTCTGTGCTATCTCCCCAGAAGAACTAAAAACATCGGACCGGCCTGGTAGTTCAGTGGACTAACCCACCTGCTCAGGCAGAGCACAGGGCCTGGGGTTCAATCCTCAGTGTGCCATGCCAGCCCCACCCCCGAGCGTGCTGAGACAAAGATTGAGATTGGGCGTGGTGATGCATGCCTGTAATCCCAGCAGCTGGGAGGCTGAACATAGGCAGATCACTATCAGTCTGATCTATGTAGTGAGACCCTGTAGATCCTGTATTGAATACATTAGAAAAAAAAAAATTAAAAGCATCATACCACAGCAGTATGTGTACATCCACAAGAGCAGCACAATTTGTAATGACTAAATCTTGCTATAAAATTTTAAATGTGCTTTCAGAAGCATTTTATTCCTACATATACAAGCACAGATAAGGGCTTCTATTTTTATACCATTGAAAGCATATTAAATATAACAAATGTGTATCATTTGTATTGTTTTCTTACATGAGAATATAAAAAATAACCATGCCCTCACCACACAGCTTAAGAAATTGCCCTGGTCACCTTTGCATGCCACTCACAACCCCTAGTGGCACAATCCATTCCTCCACTTTATGGCAATCTAGGGACCTGCTCTTCAGTGGAAGCCCACATATAAAAAACTCACATATAAAAATACAAGACTTTTTTTTTTAATCACCAAAGTTTAAAATAATAACATGGCTATTGCTATGGCTGAAAAGTTCACTGATTTTTTTTCCTATCATAATGTAGCTTTTCTCCAGCAATAGCTCTTCTCCTCCCTGTACTCCTAGAATGCGTGCCCCTGGCCTGCTCAGTTCTCCGCAGCACTGATTCTGTGGACGTCATCATGGAGATCGCGGGGGTGGGCGTGGCCTGTGGTGGCTGTCAGTGCACAGTAATGTAACATTAGGTCATCACTCTGAGCCCAGGGAGCATCTCTGAGTAACACCGGTGCACCTGCCTGTCTTGCTGCACTCTTCAGACAGCCCACTTCCAATCTTAATTAGCCTCAATTCTTTTTTCATATAGTAAAGAGAAAAAAAAAAGGACAGGTACAAAAATTTTCAAAACAAGATAATATGAGGGTAACAATGGTTAGTTTATTACTTATTGTTATCTTCGAAGTGGTTGCTCAGATTACAAAATAAAGACGTAAAAAATGATCAAATAATATAAGCATGAACCTTTCTTTTCAATGGACAAATAGAAATCAGTAGTACAGCTCTCTGACTATCTTGTGTATATGCGTATATCTTTTTCTTGATAGCTAATATGTTTTATTATAGTGTTTTACCTACTGTGTTATCTACTCAGTTACTGCCTTTGTAAAGTGCTTTTTCTTTCCAAAACTAATGGAGATTGCTGATTTTAGTTATTTATTGATTTTTCCTAGGCAGATGATCCTATTAATAGTAACTTGCATTTCTTCTCTTTCTATTGTTATTATTCTGTTGTTTTTTTCTTATACCTATAGCCAGAACTTTTACATTCTTTTATACAGCAATGAAACAATGCATATTTTTATTATGATTTCTATCTGAAAGGAAATAAAGACAATATTTTGTTTGAATTTTTAAAAGAAGACTTCAAACTAAGGAAATTGCTTCATCTTAATATGCTAAATTTTATTGCTATGAAAAACTTGATTATAAAACACTTTTTGATTTGAATGAAATAATTATGTCATATCTACTACTACCATTGAATGTACTATCGATTCCCCATGCCATTTAAGTAATCTTAGGTTTTATAGATAGAACTTGTGTTTTCCCAACCTGTTTTTAATATGCA
>PVKN010026712.1:0-13743 GCA_004027915.1 Capromys pilorides | reverse complement strand
GCCTGAACTGCATAGTGAGACCCTGTCTCAAAAATAAAAGAAAAAATATTCCTCTATGAGCCACAGTGAAAATACCAATAGCACTCTACAAAGAAATAATCTTTACTTCAGAATCACACCTGTGGCAGTCTTCACACATGACCAAGCACACTGTACACATGTATCATGTGCACAACTACACATGTATATTGGTTTCTGGCCTTTTTGTAGGACATGTTTGACCTCTGGCTGGTCTTGCTATTTTTGTCAGGAGGTTCTTATGTAATGCAATAACAGGCACATAAAATAAAGCATTACATGCTCAAAGTGTATTTCACATTTAGAATAAACATCACCATTTTTTTTTTCATTTTTTAAAATTTTTATTATGGCTGGCTCAGCCTGACCTGGGGGCGGGGCTGGCGCAACATGTAGTGCCAGGGATCGAACTGCAGTCCCTGTGGCCGCCTAAGCTTTTCTAAGCAGGCACTTTAGATCGCTGAACCATCCTGCCAGCCCAACATCACCATTTGCACATCAGCTGTACACTTGCTTACAAAACACAAGGGATGACATCAGAAAGAGTCCAGTATGTAACCAGATGTGAAGTCCCAAGCCATGCCACAGTGATGAAAAAGGTCAAGTCTGTAGAGCAGGGGCAGGAGACACTGCATGGACTAATTGATCTGGTGAACCGTGGACCTAGAGGAATTCTTTTCTCCCCATTATGACTCTTGGCTACATCAACCAGTAGAATAAGCTGTTAAGAAACTATGCCTCCTTCAGGACAGACAACCTCACTCACTCTTCCGAATACTCTTGTATTCAATGCCCAAGACATCACAGGATCCTCTCAGGGAACCAGCGTTACCTGGGGTGTCACGGAAATACACCTTGAGCATGTTAAGAACCCTTTCTTCCAGTCTTGGACCCCAGCCTGGTCACTCACATTTTATCTTCCATAAGACACAAGGTCAACCCACATTGTTCATTCATTTCACTGATCCTGACCATACAGAGGAGTTGGATTTGTGTGTGTGTGTGTGTGTTTTGTCTTTTTGAGACAGGGTCTCACTATGCAGTTCAGGCTGGCCTTGAGCTCACTTTTGTAGCCCAGGCTGGTCTTGAACTTGCACCAATACTCCTTCCAAGTGCTGGGATTGCAGGTGTGCACCACCACGCCCAGCAATACAGAGGAGTTTAAAAAAAGTTTAGTCCCTGGTGCACTGTGCTTGGTTGTTCGCTGAGCAAAGACATCAACAGGATAGGTGAAAACCAGGCGGCACTCTCACCATCCCCGAGTTACCCTTGGCAGGGGAGGTGGACTTCGGGCCATCCAGAAAGCCCACTGAGGAGTCTTGAGTTCTCTGCAGATCTTCTTGCCTTCGGTATCTCTTTTCCCACCCAAGAAAGGGGTCAATAAGGAGACATTAGAACCTTCAGAGGAAGAGCGTGGGCAGGCAGGTACTGAGTCCTAGGAGACAAAGCAGGGAAGATGAGGTGACCTGGGGGGTCTCTTTGCCTCTGCACTTTCAGTCTGAGCCCTCCCCAACCTCTATCCCCAGGGTCAAAGGTTGGGCCGGAGGACGCCATGCCGCGCATCGTGGAGCAGCCACCAGATCTGCTGGTATCGCGGGGCGAGCCGGCCACGCTGCCATGTCGTGCTGAGGGACGTCCCCGACCCAACATAGAGTGGTACAAGAACGGGGCCCGCGTGGCCACTGCGCGCGAGGACCCGCGCGCACACCGCCTGTTGCTGCCCAGTGGCGCCCTCTTTTTCCCACGCATCGTGCACGGGCGCCGCGCGCGGCCGGATGAAGGCATCTACACTTGTGTGGCCCGGAACTACCTGGGGGCAGCGGCCAGCAGAAACGCCTCTCTGGAAGTAGCAGGTGAGGGATGCCGCCAGAGCCTGTGAGAGGCAGGAGCACGGGGTGGTCCCACCAAGAACCAGCCTCAGGGGTCTCAGCCTAGTGCAACCTTCCAGCTTGGAACCTGACCTCCACCTTTGAACTCCACGGCCCATACCATGGCTAGTCTGACTCTAGCCAGGTTATTTATTTATTTATTTATTTGCTTGCTTGCTTGCTTGTTGTGTTTGTTTGTTTATTTATTTATTTACTTGTGGCTGGCTCAGCCTGCCCTGGTGGTGGGGTTGGCGCAGCATGTGGTGCCGGGGATTGAACTGCAGTCCCTGCAGTTGCCTGAGCTTTTCTAAGCAGGTGCTTTAGACCACTGAACCATCTCGCGGGCCCCTAGCCAGGTTGTTTTTTGTTTGTTTGTTTGTTTTGCGGGATCAGGTTTCGAACTCACAAACTTGCACTTGCCAGGCAGGCACTTGTGCCACAGAGCTATCTCCCCAACCCCAAACTGGGCACTTTGACAACTGGGCAAGAACACTCCCCTGGAGACAACACCTATCGTGTGGCATCACCCGGCTACTTCATTCCACACTGTTTACTCTTCTGAGCTTTCTTCCCATGTGACCCACTTCTCTCTCCTCAGTCCTCCGCGAAGATTTCCGGCAGTCTCCCGGCAATTCGGTAGTGGCCGTGGGGGAGCCTGCAGTAATGGAATGCGTGCCCCCCAAGGGTCACCCAGAGCCTTCTGTGACTTGGAAGAAGGATGGTGCAAGGCTTAAGGAAGAGGAGGGGAGGATCACGGTGAGAGCTGGGCCACAGGCGATGGCCTGGGACATCGTCTCAAAAGACGAAAGCCTGACTCTAAGGGTCCTCAGACCTGACAATAAGGTCTCCATGTTGCCGTGGCGGGAGATTTGAGACCAGGGCACTGGGTGGTCAGAAGCCGAGAGCCAGCTGTGGCATGAGAGAGGATGGCTGGGTGGAGCGGATGCCAGAGAGGCGAGCACAGGTGATGCGCACCTGTAGACCCAGGCTGAGGCAGGAGGACTGCTTCCGAGTTCCAGGCCAGCTGGGGCTACCTAGTGATGCCCTGCCTCAAAAGCCCAAAACCTAAAAAAATTTAAAAGTAAAGAAAAGAGAGGAGTATGAGCTTCCAGGGACCACATATCCGATATGTAGTTCAATTTGTAGATTGTTTTCATGGGCTCACTATGAGAACCAATTAAATGTTACGTGTGCATGTGCGCACACACATACACATATTTTGGCGGCTATAAGGGATCAACATTACTGTTCTTATGATTTTTTTTTCTTTGTACTGGGAATTGAACTCAAGACCTTGTACTTGCCAGGCAGGCCCTGTGCCACTGAGCTACATCCCCAGCCCTAACATTACTGTTCTTTTTTTTTTTTTTTTTTTTTTTGCGGGACCTGGGTTCAAACTCATGACCTTGCACTTGCCAGGCAGGCACTTGTGCCACGGAGCTTTCTCCCCGGCCCTGACATTGCTGTTCTTACTCTGCAGATACGTGGAGGAAAGCTGATGATGTCACATACATTCAAGAGTGATGCCGGGACATATGTGTGCGTGGCCTCCAACATGGCGGGAGAACGAGAGAGTGGGGCAGCTGAACTTGTGGTACTGGGTAGGCACCGGAAACTGTGGAGTTCAGGGGCGGGTAGCCCAGGAAGGAAGTCGCTGTGCAGGCTCCCTGACTGCTCACTGGCTCCACTCTGTAGAGCGTCCCTCATTCCTGCGCAAACCAGTAAACCAGGTGGTCCTGGCTGATGCCCCTGTGAATTTCCTGTGTGAGGTGCAAGGAGATCCTCCACCCCATTTACGCTGGCGCAAGGAGGATGGGGAGCTGCCTTCCGGCAGGTGAGAGCCCCTCCCTTCTACCTGTGAGAAGTCCTTGTAATTCAAGGGATTTTTCTGCCCTATAAAGCAGGAAAGCAGATCCCTTCCCACAGTGCAGAACTTCTGTTCCCTGTTCCCCAGGACCTACGGTCCTTGTCCCATGCAGTCCCCACCATGTCAGAGTCTTGCCTTGTCTTTCTGTACCTGCTGAGTCCCACTTTGCCTCTGCACTCTGGCCTTGGCCCAGAGAGAAAGAAGGGCCCTGCGGCTGTGGCCAACCTAGCTTGGGGGCGGGGAGTGGAGCAGGTATGAGATCCGGAGCGACCACAGCCTTTGGATTGGGCGTGTGAGTGCCGAAGATGAAGGGACTTACACCTGCCTGGCGGAGAACAGCGTGGGCCGCATAGAAGCCTCGGGCTCCCTCAGCGTTCACGGTGAGGCCTCAAGCAGGACTTCGGGCAGCAAGGGCAATGTGAGGGCAGGTGGAGCATGGGCTGGAGTGGGGGAGACTGGGGCAGGGAGGACAGTGCAAATAGGGGTGGGGGTGGGGGTGGGGGACACACGAGACAGCTGGAAGGCGAGGTTCTTTGAGCAAAAGCCAGGCGTGGGCTTCTCTCTCCTGGACCCTTCCTCTCTCCCCTCAGTTCTACTGAGTCCCTGTTCCTTTATCTCGCTTTTCTTCCTAGTCCCGCCCCAGTTGGTAACCCAGCCTCAGGACCAGGTAGCAGCTCCCGGAGATGACGTGGTTTTCCAGTGTGAGACCAAAGGAAATCCCCCACCTGCCGTCTTCTGGCAAAAGGAGGGGAGCCAAGTAGGTGGCCCGCTCTGGGGTCCTGCCCGCCAGCTCCTCACTGGGGCTCAGCCTCCCGCCCTCTACGTTCTGTGACCTTATCTCAGGGCATCTGAGTCACATTTGATGTCGTACCCACTAGAAGTCTTTGCAGGTTATTTGGGAAGATGAATCAAGGAAAAATGGACATACATCTGCCTGCCTGGCAAATGCAAGGTCCCGAGTTCAATCCCTAGTACTGAAGGAAAAAAAAGAAACAAAAGAAAAATGGATATAAATGACTTAGAACACTGGACACTTTCTAAAATTAAAAATAATACAGAGCTTGGCCGTGGTGGTGCTTGCCTGTAATCCCAACACTTGGGAGGCTGAGGCAGGAGGATCTGTGCAAGTTCAAGACCAGCCTGGGCTACAAAAAGTGAACTCAAGGCCAGCCTGAACTGCATAGTGAGACCCTGTCTCAAAAAGACAAAAAAAAAAAAAAATGTTTTCTGCTCATAAAAATAATACAATAAAATATTTAGGTAGTAAGGGACAGTCCAGAGTGGTAAATCCTTGAAGAATCTTCTCATTTTGGACAAAAGAATGCAACCTGTCTAATTAGATCCCTCCCCCAGGCTCTTTGGGCCTTGGCGTATGGACATTGCATGATCCCCTAGAAAGCGAGTGCTTAATTGGAACGTAATTTGTTCGTGCTATTATCACCACCTGTTCCAGAGGAAGCTCCCAGTCATCCCCTTTGTATAAACAAATCAATCACAGATCATATACTCACTGGAAGAACACTCACTGAAGCTACTTCAGGAACTCCCTCTAAGGGAAAGATGAGAATTTTGCTACTAGTTTGCAGGGTCAGTGTAACAAAATAAGCCTGATTTTCTCCCCCTAGGATTTTGGGTTCAGCAACCCACTAGTGTCCCCCAAATCCACAGCCACAAGTTTCCAACATCTCCTCTAGCACCGGTACCTGCTGCATTTATTATAATTAGATTATCACAGCAGTGAAGATAAAGATGACCATAGAGGTGGGAAGAGGTGTCCGTCAGAGACCCAGCTCTGCTGTCCCGCCTTCTGTGTAGCTACCTAGAGTAACATAGCAACACCAGAAAGACATTTAATCCTCTTAACCACCCTGTAAGAATCAAATTGGCAGAAAGTGAGGCTTAGGTTTGCTGTTTGTCATCCAGAAAGTCATAGGGGGAAGCTGTCTTCAACGTAGTCTGGGAAAATGTCTTTGTCCTTGTAAGTAGACCACCATCACTTCAGCAGCAGGGGGCAGTGTGAGCTAGAAGCATAGGGATGTTTGGATTCTGAAGAAAAGGCTTGGGGAATGGTCCCTGCCCTGCTAGGGCTCATGGCCTCTCTTGGTTCCTTGCTCTGTCCCCCAGGTCCTGCTTTTCCCTAATCAATCCCTTCAGCCCATGGGGCGCTTCTCGGTCTCTCCCAAAGGCCAGCTCAACATCACTGAAGTGCAGAGCGGCGATGCTGGCTACTATGTGTGCCAGGCTGTCAGCGTGGCTGGCAGCATCCTGGCCAAAGCCCTGTTGGAGATAAAAGGAGGTATTTGCTCAGTGAGAGCACTGTACCCTTCGTCTGGAAGGACGTGGCCTTAAAAGCTCCGTTTTTTTAAAAAGCTACGCAACAGCCTGGCAGGGGTGTGGGGTGTTCCTTAAAGGTTGGAACTCAGGAGCAGAAAGGTCCCAGGCCCCCTTGGGTCACCAGGCAGACTGGGAATGGGGAGGTAGAAGGAAGCTGAGGAGAATAAGAAACCGGTTGCCTGACCCTAGACTCTTCCCCTGAGATGCCCAAGTTCTTCCTCTCTCAGCCTCCTTGGATGGGCTGCCTCCCGTCATCCTCCAGGGACCATCCAATCAGACCCTGGCTCTGGGCTCCTCTGTGTGGCTGCCATGCAGAGTGTCTGGGGACCCTCAGCCCAGTATCCGATGGAAGAAGGATGGGAAGTGGCTGCCGGGGGATGACCTCCAGTTCAACCTCCTGGCCAACGGCACCCTGTACATCACCAGAGTGCAGGTGAGTATCTCTCCTAGGGCTCTTGTAACAGAATGGCCAGCTGGTCCACATCCCCAGCTCTAGTAAGTATCCCCCTGGGCCTCTAACCCTGTTTCTTTCCTTCCTTTTTTTGGTATTCAACTCAAGACCTTGTGCTCACTAGGCAGGTGTTGTGATGCGGAGCTATATTCCGGGCTCATCTAACCCCATTTCTGTCCCTGTGCTCTCTCAGACTTTCTGAAGTATCCAGCACCTTCTTTATCCTTCTGTTACCTGCCTCCACCCCTCCGCCCACCTTGCTCCACTCCCCGTGTCCTGTGCTCTCCCCTTTCCTACAGGAGATGGACATGGGTTTCTACAGCTGTGTGGCCAAGAGCTCCGTAGGGGAGGCCACCTGGAGTGGCTGGCTTGGCAAGCAGGGTGAGTTTCTCCTTCGTCCCTTGTTGCGCCAGCAGCTTTCTTCCAACCTGCCTCAAAGGTAATCAATAACTCCCCAAGCCCCGGGGCTAATGTTATCTTCCAAATGCCATGGCCATGGTGGTGGGGTTGGGAGGCAGGTGCGAGGAGCATTTACTCCATTGTTCTATGACCATGACCACTGCCACAGTTCCACAGCTCCTCTGGGAAGGAGACCAGGTACACTGGGGCCATCTTTTCCCATATTTCTACTTAATGATCATCTATCACTGCAGAAGATTGGGGAGCATCTCTAGATCCCCCTACAGAACCCAGTACCCCTCCGGGGCCTCCCTCTCAGCCAGTGGTGACTGAGATCACCAAGAACAGCATTACTTTGATCTGGAAGCCCAATCCACAGGCTGGGGCCACAGTCACCTCTTACGTGATAGAGGCCTTCAGGTATGGAGAAAGTTCTGGATGAAACCTGGACAATTAAAAGGAGGGTACCCTATACCCTTTGGATCTTTGCTACTGTAGGGAGGGGTTCTGCAGTTCCCTCTCTGAAAGTGAGGAGGCATTAGGGTTCCACAGATAGTGGGTGAGGTGGAGTAGAGAGGTTGGAGGTTCCTGGCTTAGAGATAACCCTGTTACCACATCGCTGTTGTAGCCAAGCAGCTGGGAACACATGGCGGACAGTGGCAGATGGGGTGCAGCTGGAGACACACACGGTCAGCGGTCTACAACCCAATACTATCTACCTGTTCCTGGTACGAGCTGTGGGAGCCTGGGGCCTCAGTGAGCCCAGTCCTGTGTCTAAGCCTGTCCGCACCAAGGGTAAAGTCAGAGTCCCTGGGCTGTGGGGACGACATGTAATACATACAAGACCCCCTCCCCAAACTACGACACCATGGAAGATCAGAGTTCTTTCATCCTATGCTAGGTCTGGAATAGGTCATATGCCCCTCTCATGGCGGGGACAAGAGAGGAAGGGGGGAAGGTGGGTAGGCATGCATTTTGATAGCTGCTCATTTCTGTGCCTCTTACCTATTGATAAGGGGCTGTTCAGACTAGAAGGGACCTTGGGGGTCATCTTCATGTTAGGAACGAGGAACGTAGGCCTTTGACAGAGGCAGCTGTAGTTACGTAGAGAACACTCTTCTTAGCTGGACACCTGCCCCCTCCCCGCAAATGATTTCTCTGACCGGCCCCTGCTTGACTCTGGTGTCTCTGAGTGGGGTGCTCTGTGGGGGAGGATACAGGGAGGGCGCAAACTCATTCTCAGACTTGTCTCCTTGTCTTTGCTGGCCCTGCTGAGTGGGCTTTTTGATCAACAGACAGCAGCCCATCCAGGCCAGTGGAGGACCCGTGGAGAGGCCAGCAGGGCCTGGCTGAAGTGGCTGTGAGAATGCAGGAGCCCAGAGTCCTTGGGGCCCGGATGTTGCAGGTGTCCTGGACAGTGAGTGTGGCATGGGATGAAGTTAAGGGTGAGGAAAATGAAAAGAGGACATGAGGGCACCCAAAACAGTATGGGGAGGAGAGCTGAGTGGCTATAGCAGGCAACGGGAGGGGCTGGG
Source organism: Capromys pilorides (assembly GCA_004027915.1). Lineage (NCBI taxonomy): Eukaryota > Metazoa > Chordata > Mammalia > Rodentia > Capromyidae > Capromys > Capromys pilorides. Next base: position 5,271 of record PVKN010026712.1, on the reverse strand, counting down.
GAGAGTGTGGCCCTGGCCTCCCCCTCTGGGTTACCTCATGTCCTGTAGGTGGATGGCCCAGTCCATCTGGTACAAGGTTTCCGGGTGTCTTGGAGGGTAGCAGGCCCTGATGGGGGCAGCTGGACAGTGCTAGATCTACAGAGCCCGAGCCAGCAAAGTACTCTGCTAAGAGGACTGCCTCCAGGGGCCCAAATTCAGATCAAGGTGCAAGCACAAGGCCAGGAGGGGCTGGGGCCGGAAAGCCCCTTTGTGACCAGAAGCATTCCTGAGGAGGGTAAGGAGGGCCACAGAACTGTTGACAGTGGGAAGCAGGGTAGAGGGATGTTTGCAGGGGAGAGCAGGGAGAGTGGAGGGGAGGGAAGGCGGGAGGGTTGTTTCTCAGGACCCTAGGATCTAAGAGCAGAGGGGAGGAGCTGAGACAGCTTGCCTTGACTGCTGGCGCCCTGGTCTTGTTCCACCCTGGCCCAGCGCCCAGTGGTCCCCCCCAGGGAGTGACGGTGGCTTTAGGAGGTGACGGAAACACCAGTATCACTGTGTCCTGGGAGCCTCCACTGCCTTCCCTGCAAAATGGGGCCATCACTGAATACCAGGTACAGCGGAGAGTCTGGGTGGGCGGGCAGGGAAGGGCACGGAGAGGGAGCAGCCATGCCCAGGATTCGTGGGGAGGGAACCGAGAGCTGGCACGGGTTGGGGTGAGGCTGGGATATGCCAGAGTGTCCAGGTGTCGTCCGCAGGCTGACCGACACCCTTCGGAGCCTCAGGTCTCCCACGGGGTAGAAATCCCGTCCCTGACTCTAAATCCAGTTCTCGCTCTCCCTAGATTTGGTGCCTGGGCAATGAGAGCCGCTTTCACCTCAACCGGTCTGCGGCAGGCTGGGCGCGCTCGGCGACGCTGCGGGGACTGCTGCCGGGCCTGCGCTACCAGACTCTGGTGGCGGCGGCCACTGGCGCGGGCGTGGGCGTGGCCAGTGCCCCGGTGCCGGTGCAGCTGCGTGAGTCGGGCGGTGGGCGTGGGGGTGGGGGGCTGGGAAACGCCCGCGGGGCGAGGGTAGCAGCGCCCGCTCAGCACTCGGGTTTTGGGCCCCTCCTTCCTCCCCTCCCTGCCCCCACAGCGTCCCCGCCGGGATCGGAGCCGGGCCTCGAGGTGGGCCGGGGGCCGGCGGAGCGGCTGGCCCGGGTGCTGCGGGGGCCTGCCTTCCTCGCCGGTAGCGGCGCCGCCTGCGGGGCGCTGCTGCTCGGGCTCTGCGCCGCCCTCTACCGGCGCCAGAAGCAGCGCAAAGAGCTCAGCCATTACACCGGTGAGGGCCGGGCTGGGGCGCGCTGGGGCGGGACCCCGCAGGGCGGGCGGGGAGGAGGCACCTGCGAGCTAGGCGCCCCGGGGGAGGGGCAGAGTGCGCACGGGGCCGGGGACCTAGGAGCTGCAAATCGCGGCTGGAGGTAAAGGACAGACAAAGCACGGGCAACACCTGATTTAGAGAGCTGGAAAAGTGCAGCCAAGAAGCCAGAGGAGAGCCGGGGTTGCAGCTCAGTCTCTTTAGAAGGCCCGCTTCGGGGCGGGGCCCGGCCCCAGGGGTGTGTTTGGGATCCCAGGCAGTAAACTGTGAGCCGGGATCTCCGTGGCAAGAAGGGTCCACTGCAGGGCGGCGACCTGATTTCTGATACTCCCTAGTGAGGGCATCTCTGGAGAGATGCTGACTTCCCAGAGGTCAGTGGTTTCCGATTGAGGCTGCATATAGGGATGGTTTGAGGAGCTTTAGAACAGTTCTGAGACCCGAGACCTGACGCAGTGGACAGTAGACTTGGGGCCCCGGCCAACGAGTGCCCAAACACGTGGGTGTTTTCGAGTCCTCATCTCGTTCCCCTCTTCTTTCTCCTACGGGTTCCTTTTCGGAAGCCTCCTTTGCCTACACACCTGCAGGTAAGCCTTCTCTGTCCCAGCGGGGTTCAGACCCCCATTACTGGCCCTTTTTTCACTGGTTCGCCTCCTCATCTTCCCCAGCATCCTTCCCACACTCGGAGGGCCTCTCTGGAGCCAGTTCCAGGTAACTTTCCTAACTGCCTCCCAAGGATAGCTGCGTCCACCGAGCCTGCTCCTTTCGCTGCAGGCCTTCCTGCCTTTCTGCCGAGAATCTTCAGCTACCCCTCACCCCAACCCCACCATGACTGCGCCTTCGCCTTCCACTCTCACCTGCTCCCCTCCCAGGCCACCTATGGGCCTCAGCCCTGCCCCCTACCCATGGCTGGCAGACTCCTGGCCCCACCCTTCCAGAAGCCCTTCAGCCCAGGAACCCAGGGGAAGCTGCCGCCCCAGCAATGCTGACCAGGAGGACAGATACTACAATGGTGAGAGGTCCTAATTCCTTCAGGGCGCCCCCATCCCAGCCTACTGGGGAAGACTACAGAGCCCCAGTCTTCCTGAGGTTGGTCTTGGATGGGGGTGGGTGTGTGAAAGGGGGCAGACCTGATCTTTACCTTGTCTTGGTGCAGAAGGTCCTGGGTGCGTGGGGGTTGATCCTCTGGGTTCCCCCTTTGGCCTCCTTCCTCTTGTACTCCTATGTTTTTCTGTCTCTGCCCGCTGCCTCCTCCCTTGGGCCTTCTTCTCTCTCTCCCTCAGAAGCAGGCATTTCCCTATACCTGGCCCAGACTGCCCGGGGCGCTGCTGCCCCTGCTGAGGGTCCTGTCTACAGCACCATTGACCCAGCAGGAGAGGAGCTGCAGACCTTCTACGGGGGGTTCCCCCAACATTCATCTGGGGACCCAGGGACCTGGAGCCAATATGCTCCCCCAGAATGGAGTCAGAGGGATGGTGGTATGACCCCATTCTTTACACCCCAGTTTTAGCCCTCTCCAGAGTTCCCTGCACCCTGACACTCTAGCACCTCTCCCAGCCCTTCCTTCTGCTTCCTTGTCTCGTCTCTGGCTGTTTCCTGTTATCCTCATCTACTCTCCTCAGGCGCCCGGGGAGGCAAAGTGAAGCTTCTAGGAAAACCTGTGAAGATGCCCTCCCTGCACTGGGCAGAAGCCCTGCCACCACCTCCTCCCTCCTGTGAGCTGGGTTGCCCAGAGGTGCCTGAGGAGGGGCTGGAGGGCAGGTGAGTGCGTTGCCTGTGGCAGTGCCTTGTGTGTGGACCCCTGAGATCTTCTGGGACACAAGTGCAGAGAGGCTGGTCAAGGAAGAGGCGGGGCAGTAGAAAGAGCAAGAGACAGATATGGGAACTCCTTGGCCCTTTCCTTCTTTTCCTGATCTTTGTCCCCAGCTCAGAGTCGGAAGAGTGGTGCCCACCAATGCCTGAAAGAAGCCACCTGACTGAGCTTGGTGTCAGTGGGGGGTGCCAGGTGGCTTCATCCCGAGGGGGAACCCCCTCTCCTACACCCTCCTATGGACAGCAGTCCACAGCCACTCTTACGCCCTCACCACCTGACCCTCCCCTGCCCCCCAGTGACATTCCCCATCTCCACCAGATGCCCAGGTAAGGAGGCCTCACACATCTCAGCCCTCTGTATATCCCTGCTCATGCCTGGGTGGGTGGACAGCCGAATCTGAGGTCCGGGGGCCTCAGGAGGTGTCAGGGTAGAAGAGTGATGTGGGCAAGGATGCAGGGGCTGACAGAGTCTCCCGTTCTTCAACCTTTGGCTCTTTGCTGGATGGCTGCAAGCATCCGAAGGTGTTTCACACATGGTTCTGGTCCAGCTCCCCTAGCTTGGGAGCCTTTGTGGGACAGTGTCCTTCTGGTCTCTGCGACAGTGCCTGGAAGGTTCTAAGTTTTTGAGGGCCAACCCAATGCAGAGGTCTTGTGTCATTGCAGGAGGGCACCCCTTGGGCCAAGTTCCCCTCTCAGTGTCTCCCAGCCCATTCTTAGTAGTCATGAAGGAAGGCTGGCTGGCCCGGGTGCTGTCCCCACAGCCTCCCATCCCCTCAGCTCTGGCCCCACTCCTAGCACTCCCAGCAGCACCCCAGGTGAGTCTGCAGACCCTCGTTTGCCCCCACCTCTCGGTACCCTCAAGCTTGTTTTTTTGCTTACCTGACCCTGTCCTCCTGCCATTCCCTGATGCTACAGGGAGAACCGTTCAGGTACCCGGGGAAGTGACCCCTTCACTTCAAGGACCGCGTGCCCGAATCCGAAAGAAGCCCAAGGCTCTTCCCTATCGGAGGGAGCGCAGTCCCGGGGGTGAGGGGACCTCGGGCCTGCAAGATGGAAACAGTCAGGGAGGGAGGAGAGGCAGGAGACCAAGGGTGAGGTGGGGGAGGGAGGGCTAGGCCAGGTGAACCCACATGGTGGGCCATTCATTTGTAGCCTCCTGCTGCCGGGAAGGCAGGTGGGAGGAAGGGCTGGACCCTGCTGAAAACAGATTTCTCCCCAGACTTGCCTCCGCCCCCCCTGCCACCACCAGAGGAGGAGGTAGGGTGGCCCTTGGGGCTGAGAACGACAGGCAGCTTGTCCTCCTTGGAGCGGGACCGCAGTGGGGAGAGGAGAGCGTTACAGGCAGCGCCCCCCGGGACCCAGCGGGGACCCCAGCAGGATGGTAAGAGGGCCTGGGTGGCCTGCGGGCACTGCAGGCTGCTCCAGGTAGCACCCGAACCATCCTGCACCTTCAGCCGTGTGCTTATATCCGGTCAGTGGCAGAGACTCTTGCCTCTCCAGCTGTCCTTGAGCAAATCCAAGGTATGTCCTTTCTCGGGACTGAAGCCCAGAATGACAGAAGAGCAGGGTCTGGGAGCTGTGTCCCCCCTTCCCTAGGGCTTTCTCCACTTGGGAGCACCCCAGATACTTCTGAGCTCTCATTCTGGCAAGGCCAGTCCTGGGCACCCTCCTTTTCCTCAGCTCCCAGCATGACCAAGGCCAGCACCCGCCCCTCTGTCACTGCCCAGCACTAGGACAGCAGTTAGCGGGACATGTGGCCACCTCTTGCTTGGGCCCAGCTGCCCTTCTCCGTTTTCCTGCAGAAGAGGCCTGGCTCCCGTACGGCAGGCCAAGCTTCCTGTCCCGTGGCCAAGGCACCAGCACCTGCTCTACAGCTGGGAGCAACTCTTCCAGGGGCTCTGGCAGCTCTCGGGGTTCCCGGGGCCCTGGACGGAGCCGGAGCAGGAGCCGAAGCCAGAGCCAAAGGCCAGGACAGAAACGTCAAGAGGTGGGGACCATAGGCCACTCATTCAATGAGAGCAGAAGGCCAGGGAGGACAGGCAAATGGGTGGGTGACTGAGAATAGGGAGCTAGGGCAGGGCCTGGGGGAGGGGCAAAAGAGGAGACTCAGCGTGTATGTGTTGGTGTG
>PVKN010026711.1:0-13740 GCA_004027915.1 Capromys pilorides | reverse complement strand
TTTTAACATGATAGCTGCATAATGAGACTTGTTTATCACCCCCCCATTTTGTTTTACTATGAAATAATTTGAAGCTCAAAATATTCTGAGACACTAGTATTATTAATTTCAATTTGAAACATATAGTTGTATATTTATAATCTATTTTTATATTATTATATGCCTTGAGGTGACGTATGTGTACATAATTATGTTATAAGCATAAGTCTGTCCATACTTATGAAGTGTTTTAAGTGACTAGATTCAAATCTCTTCAATGTAACGCCTTAACATATAAGTATGTTATATGTTAACTACTGCATGATGAGTATTAGGTTTGCTTAAACATAAAATGAAACCAATGGAAGTTATATAATTTGACTTCTATAAAGTAGTGCATTAGATTTCTCATCCTAAAAATATAGCAAATAATACTGTGAGGGTTTTGTTTGTTCATGGCACATGTGTTATATAAATTTTAACTCTGCATGGTTTTCTATAATTAAGTAAGATAATACAGTGCCAGGGAGACAGTTCGGCAGTCTAACCACCTGCCTGACAAGCATAAGGACCCAGGTTTGATCCCTGGTGCCATATGTCATGCCGGTCCCAAGCCAATTTGGCCACCAAAACTGGTTATATGGTACATGTCTATAATCATAGCACTGGGGAGACTGAGACAGGAGGATCATTACAAGTCCAAGCTGTGTAGCGAGACCCTGTACCAAATAAATAGATAAATAAAAGATTTTTTAAAAAGATATTGCATGCTAGATTATTTATAAACTAGGGTTCATAAAACATTATTCATCAACAAACTTACTAAGCAGGTATATGTGTAATGAAAAATAAATACACTATGGCACTATTTTTAAGAATGCTACAATAAGGGCTATGTGACAGGTGCAGAGGTGCATAGAGAATGTAGATTCATACATAAGGGGTAGCCCAAGTCAGCTCGAGTTTATTATCTAATAATATTAAATTATAACTCTGCCAATTAAAAAAAAAGATTCAGTCTCAATTCATCCTCATGACAGATATATCAAGCAAGCATTAATATAGTTAGAGCATTATTAGCACTATTACTAATTATTATCTCTCACACACGAAGTGAGTGTGGCAGTTAAGTTTGACTGTGTCCATGTGACTGGCATAGGAGCTGCCCCTGGGATCCTTCTGGGTGTGCGTGCTTAGGTCACATCGCTGTGGCCCGTAGCCTGTGTCTGGCCCTTGTCCCCTGCTCTCTGGCCCGAGTCCCTTGCTCTACCTCTGGCCCCCTGAACTCAGCACTGTTCCTTGGCTGTGCCCTTCTACCATGATGTTTCTGCCTGGAGCCAGCCAACAGTGGTCTGAGTGCCTGCAAACCATGAGCCAAAATACATCTCTTTTCCACTAGGTTTGGGTGCTTCATGTTATGTCCCGGAGGCAGAGAGGTTGACTAACTCAGTGACAAATTACATCAGCAAACATTTAAGATAGATGAAGACCCCATCTTTCCAATGCCCTTCCCAGTTAAAAAATAAATTAAGTAAGAAAAATAAATTGCTTGTAACTTTGCTGAATCAGCATTAACTGGGGTGGGGGGTGGATGGGGAAGACGGGACTTACAAAGTGTTGGTGATTCACTGACTTAAAATGGTATAAAAGTGCATCTGGTGCAATGACACATTCGGTAGAAAACGTGCTTCTGATTTTGACCCCTTTCTCCACTATTCATGTGTGATCTGGTGCTGTCTCCTGGTGCAGGCAACAGCAACAAAAGGCAACTGTCAGTGAGCTCCACAACCACAGAGGAAACCAGGAAAACACTGTCTTATGCCGCGATGCTCAGCTATGATGTTTGGTAGGTTAAATGTGTAAATACATTTTTATTTCAATATCATTAATTTATAATGTAGTTATTTATTGGAATCTAACCCAAAGGTCCAGGGGCACCTGTACAAGAGTTCCTCAAATATTATTTTAAGTGTTGTTTCCTATCTCATTTGCTTGTCAGACATCAGCTAATATGTGAAAAACAGATGGGAGGAGACAGTAAAGCAAAATTGTGCCCTATGAGGACTTTAAGGAATGAAGAAAAAGTTAAAATAAATTTATTCTGATTTCATGTCAGAATATTTGGCAAATAAATATTTCAGGCTTATAATTGCAAAAAAATATTTTTCGCATAAAAATGTTACATTCTTATACTATAAGAATAGTATAAGATCTTAAAAAGTAGATACACAAATGAAAACATTCCTCTTGCCAACTTAAAGCCTTTTTCTAATTCCTGGTCCTCCTAGGACATCAAAATGAAAACCCAGATGATGGGTGTGCTGCTGCTGTGGGTGGGAAAAGACTGGGAATATAACAGGGAGAAGAACAGAAATACTTAATCGTTTTCAAATTCTCTTTTTCTCACGAACCTGACAATCTGGAAGGTATGTAACATGGTCAGGGAAGTATCAATTTGGGTGTTTTATAAACACAAAATCTATTGATCTGTGTCTTCACCATATGTATTAAGCATTCATTCTCAGAGCACAAATGTGCTCAAACCTAGATTATAGAAAGAAAAGAGAATGTCACAGTGAAAATGTTGTAGATTAGGCAAAGCTGTCAGCAGAACTACAGATAGATAGATAGATAGATAGATAGATAGATAGATAGATAGATAGATAATAGAACTTTCAAAAGAAGGAGAAAAGAAGGAAAGAACATAGTATTAAGGCAATTTTACAAAACATTCAATGAAAGAAGTATAACTTTCCCTTTGATAAATGATGTGAGATCAATTGGATATATATGGGCAAAAATCTGCAACTTGATCTATCTTATAATTTATGTAAGGATCTCCAAAATTAACGAGTGAATCACAGGCTTAAAAGAAAGCATAAAATTTTTAGAAAAATATAGGATAAAATTTTGGAATCTAAGGCTAGGCAAAAAGTTGTTAATCTTAATACCAAAAGTTCAGCCACACACAGCAGTCTTCCCACCGCCCCCACCAGGTTCTGTAACATCTATCTCCATGACAGCCCCTGTTCTAGGTGGCTCTCATGTGTGGACTGTCACACCGGGTGTCCTTCTGTGTCTGACTTCCTTCAGTTATCATCACGTTTTCAAAGCATGCATCAGAATTTCGTCCTTTTTAAGGCTGATTTACCACATTTTCTTTATCTTTCACTGTGGAGAGACCAACGGATTGGTTCACTTCTACGTAGTATAAATAGTGCTCTGGATATTGGTTTTTGAGTAGCTGTAGTAGCTTTAGCATTAATATTCCAAACCTGGGGGGGGGCACAAATGTCCTTCAACAGGCAAATGCTCAGATTGGTGCATCTATACCAAGAAATACTACTTTGCAATAAGAAGGAATGAATCATTAATACACAGTCCAGAAAAAAAGTGCTAAGAAAAGCCATTCCAGAAAGATTACACACTAAATTATTCTTTTTGTATAATGTTCTAGAAAGACAGAATCAGGGTAGAAGGGAAGTGAATAGGTATAAAAGGCAATTTGAGAGATCCTATTGGTGCTAGAAATTGTTCAGTCTCTTTTTACAGTCTCTTGACTGTGTCAATGTCAAAATCCTAGTGCTGATATTGTCCTGTAATTTTATAAATTATCAACACTAGAGAAAACAGTAAATCTGAGCATATATCAAATCTCTCCATATTATGTGTTATGACTGCGTATGAATTTATAATTACCTCAAAACAAAATGTTTAACTCACAGGAAGGAAAGGATGGAGGGAGAGAGGATAGGAAGAAGAGAGTTACAGAGAAGGAAGGAAGGTAAAAGGAAAGGATCCAACTCACTGAGAAACTTTGGATCCCAGCCAGGTAAGCCTCCTCCACATTGTCATGTTACTGTGGCCCAGACACACAGTATGAACACTAAGCTGTTTCTAGAATGAAAAGGGTGGAAATTTATATTGACTTAAATACTTGACACAGTAAAATTATAGAATGGAACAGCTTTTAATTTCCTTTGACACATATTTATTTACAGAACTCCCTGGAAAGTATTGGCAGCCACTCTATCTTCATACCAAATAGCCACCATCAGTGACTCAGGAGTTTCTCTGAGTTGAGATGTGGTATAGTAACAAAAGGCCACTCTGCTCCCCGTTCCTACTGTGTAAATATTTCACCTTTTTATTAAAGAGTTCTGAGGAGGAGATAAGACCTTAAGTCTTATTTTAATTGAGACCTTGCATTGATTAAGTGTTCCGTTTTAATGAAAGACATTACTGCAAACTGCAAGCAGAGAGAGAAGTTTACCAGAAAACAAGGTTGGTTTCTTTTAAGTTTCTGGCCTTGTCACGTAGTCCATACACAATTTCAGATTCTTTCTTACTGATCATTAGAAAGTCACAAATTTCCATGCAGATTGGCAATCTTAGTGAGGAACAATAGTTTATGATGCAGTATATTTCTCTATCAAGTAATAGGGGCATGTTCTAGACTTTTTTGATTACACACAACTGGAGTGATGTATTCACGTACATGAACATCGCCATCACTGCTATGTCGCTATCATCACCAGTATCAAGTAATGAACTCATATCAAAAGAGTCCATAGTCTCTAATTGGAAACAGGTGACACATTCTAAATATGAAAAGCCCAATATTGAAAGTCCAGTCTCCTAAAACCATCATTAAAAATCACAGTCTTTGATTTAAAGGATTTTTTATAATATTCTTTATAGGGGGTTTTATATCACTATCACATAGCTGTTAGCTCTTCCCCTATTGTTCTCAGACTGTCATGCATAAAATGTCAACAAGGGTGTATTTCATTCATATGCTAAAATTAAATCTTTTACCCAACAATTAGACATGATCTTGACCACATATGACTATGATTTGCCATAACTAAAATAGATGGAATGAGATTTATTGTTGGCTTATGTTTGAAATAACAAAAACAGATTTCTGAATTAAATAATTGCATGCTATTTGCAACATAATTGTTTTTCGTTTTTCCATATATCTCCACTAAATTGGATGCATAATTGATAAAGTGCCCAGTTACTAAACATTGAAGAGAGATCCAAGACAATTTTTTGTTTTGTTTTGTTTTGTCTTTTTGTACCAGGTCAAACTCCGGACCTCGTGCCTGCCAGGCAGGCTCTGTGCCACTGAGCTATATCCCCAGAATCCAAGGCAACTCTGTGAAAAGAAATATTTTACAAGCGCACACATGTCTGTGCATAATTAAACTCTTTGAGAAAATGACCACTGTTGGTAGAGAAAAATAAACTGGATTATGAGCTCTTTCTGATGATAATTTCTCAATTATCTTTAGAGATAATTTACAATTGCTACCATTGTGTCTCATTTACACAACACAATGACTCCATCAGCCAAACAAAAACACTTGTTTTTCTTTTGCTGCTCTAGAACCCAGGTCCCTTCCATGCCCCTGTGTTGTTTTAAAACTTACCCTCCACCCTTGCCTGTCCCAGCTTGTCCCAGCTTGATGAGACTATCAACTACAGTGCTCCACTTTCTCTTGCCTTCCTTGACCAAGAATGGCAAGCTGGACCCCACCTAACCACTCAGAATTCTCCTTGTGAATTTGTGTCTGGAGTACAGAGGCATGAGATGCAATTTGGTGAGCTCTTTAATTCTGTTTGATGCCCAAGATATGCCAACAGATTCTTACTCTCTGCAATCCTAGAGATCCATGGACTCATGCCCTGTGAGGCCCAGTTCAGTTCTTAACTGGATTCCTTAAGCTGCCTCATATCCTTGCAATCAGTCTTTCTCAAATAATATTCATTGCTTATAAATCAATTATATTGCTTGTGTCTGACAAACCCTAACCAACACTGCATTGTTTCCTTGCAAATAAAGAAGTTGGTATATTGAGAGGTAAATGGGTGCCCATCACATAGTCCTTAGTCAAACAGCTGAACAAATGCCAGTCTGATTTTAAGTTTTGCTTTTAAACTCTAGGAAACAACACTTCTGTTTTTAGTTTCAGAATAAATCCAATGAAAGCATATCCTTGAGGTCACAAAGTAATATTAGATTAGATGTAAAATATAAAATAGATGTAATACAGAGCTTTTCTTGCATTGTTACATTCAATCAGACACTCAGTATTTATTGCTCCCAGAATTTCTTACACTAAATGAGGACTAGAAAGGCATGACCAACTTTGCAGTGATTGTGGTTCCTGTCACCTACTCTTTGGCGTTTAATATCACACAGATGTGCACAACTCAAGAATTGATGTGGGCCTACCTGCATTTAAAAGATACTTTTGTTTCACACCCATCTACCAGGGAAAACACAGACAGTCCAGTGCAAAGAGTGTTAACATGTGTGTAAACATCATTTGGAAGCTCCCATAATGAATTTCACTGGGAAATCAGAGTCAAATACACGAGATTCAAATTATTTCTAGATGGAATCAAGGATGAGAGAAAGCACCATGAGGTCTTCAACCCCCAGGCCTCACAGTTGTGACTTGGGTACACTTGATACCGTTGAGTATTCTTGTCCAGTGCCCTATATAAAGAAGTGTGTGAGGCTGGGATTAAGGATGCCAGTAGCACTGAGATTAAGGATTGAGGCCAAAGCAGCTAAGACTACATCTGGGTTTGGGGTGAGCTCAGCTCAATGAAACTTGCTGGACTGATTCCACCAAATTTATGGCTCTCTCTTGCCATAAGAGACCTGAGCAGCCACTCCTGGAAGAAACTTTTCCAAAGAACTTTTGTGAGTTCTGGTCTTTTTTAGGCCCATTTCACAGTAGTTACCCTAGGACCATTTGTAAAGTAGAACATAGCCAGAGGCACCGGTGTGGGAGGCCCACTATGTGCTAAAAACCACCTACATTTCAAAAAGAATTTCTTTAAATCAGTATCTAATAAAACCAACAATTTCCCCATAAATTTTGTTTAAAATGCCTTGGAGCAAGGACTGTTCATTGTATGGTATGCTAGAAGGAATGTGGAAAATAACATCGAGCAAACTTGAGCTTGATTTTGACCTTTATATTTAACACCTGCACATGTGACTTGAGCAGTAATTTCTCTGTGCCTCAGTTTCCTGGTCTATAAAATGAAGGTATCTCAAACATTTCTATCCCTCAGGATTATTGGAAGAATTAGATTGGATAATAAAAATTATTGTTTCATATGGGAGTTATCTAATAATGTTATATGTTCCTTTAATTCAGAAAATGTTCTGAGAAAATTGCACAAGAAGCTATTTCACACTGTAAAAAATTCTAGCAAGTATTTAGAAAACATCATAAGAAGCCAGGTATTGTCTGGGAAATAGTGTCCACTATTGTGGCCTGAAAGAAAGTCTTTTACTTTTCTCTCTTTAAAATATCGAGTGGCCAGGGCTGGGGAGATAGCTCAGTAGAATAAGTACTTGCCTGGCAAGCACAAGGGCCTGAATTCAAAACCTAGTTCCACTAAATAAATAAATAAATAAATAAATAAATAAATAAATAAATAAATATTGAGTGGTTGGTCAGCCCGATAGCTCAGTGGATTAAAGGACCTGCTTAGGCAGATGCAAGCATTGGGGTTTGATCCCTTGCTCTTGGGGCATGCTGAGAAGCTGACTGAGACTGGACGTGGGATGCTGAAAACAGGAGGATCACTATGAGTCTGATCTGTGTAGCGAGACCCTGTAGACCCTGTACTAAATACATTTTGAAAAAATTTGAGTACTGATTTAGCACATAAAGAATGAAATTAAATTGTCACAGTCATTTGCGTGTGTGTGTGTGTGTGCGTGTGTGTGTGTATGTGTGTGTGTGTGTGTGAGACCTCAGGTAGGATACCAGAAGGACCTGATAGCATATGCCAGCTGTGTATCACAGAAGTGTACACTAAAGGGTTTATAGAGAGGAATTTGCACAGATTTTAGTCTGGGGCTGTATAATAACGGGAGCTATGCAGTGATTAAAATGTTATAGGTTAAACAAGCAAGTTAAATTAATCTTAACAATATATTTAGTTTAAGCCAACATATTCAAAATATTACTTTAACAGAAAATGATATAAAAAGTTATTGGTGAGATGTTTTTCATTGTTTTCCTAATAAGTCTTTGAAATCTGGTATGTATTTTATATTTATTGCACATCTTTGTTCAAATAACAAATCTTCATATACAATGTTGTTTTACCAAAAGAATAAAACTGGATTTACTGGAAAAATATTTTATGCTATGTTTTGTTTTCAAATTTTGATTTTAGTTATCTACTATTAACTGAATAAAACACAAATTTCAGTTCCTCGATCATACCAATATGAGCATCGCACTATGAAATGGTCAGTAGTCACATGTTCCTAGTGGCTACAACACTACACAGTGCAGGTGTAGAGAACAGCAGAGAGGACGGGCATAGTAGTCTGAGATGAGCAGAGCAGGGAACCATTGTCTGCTTTAGGCTTGGAGGAGAAGTGGGAAAGAGTGGTTGTAGGAACCTCAGAACTATAGGGAGAGTGGCCACACATCAAGCCTTAGTTCAGCTACTCAGTCAACCGAGATCCTCAGGTACACAATGAATCAAAGGAGTAAATTTTTAGAACCAAACCTTCTGGTGGTATTCCAGAAATGTGACTTTCCAAAAACGAAAATCCCAATTGGTAGTCTTACCTCATTTCCATGGCATAAAGCCTCCCACTATGGTTTAATTGTTCGCAAAAAACATGCCACTGAAAGTAGGCGTGGAGGAAGTTGTGCAGCATGGACTCTCCAGCGCATCACTGCTAGAACCTCCTGCTGACCAAAGCCAGCTGGGAAGAAGCCCAGGGGCCATGGTACGCTTTCTGCAGGCCAGGCTCCGCGGTGCCTGACAGGAGGGAGAAGGACCAGAGGGGGCACAGGAAAGCTTCTGTAGGCCAAACAAGCCAGGCCCTTCCCTGTGCCTCTGCACACAGAGAAAACTGTACCCATAAGGAAATCAAAATGGACAGCAGACTTTCAAGGCAGCACGTTAAACAGAGCAGGCATGAAGATCGTTTTTCTATTTGCCTGAAGAAATCTCTTCCAATCTAGATCTTTTGGAAAAGAATTTTAGCAATAATTTAAACATATTTTTGATGGAAACAGTTTATATAAGTAGTACAGTGATTCAATATATTGAAAAAACTTTCATGCCACACAGATAAGTTTTTCACTTAATTACAACTTCCAGTTCTAGACATGCGCATGCCTGCACGCTTCTATAGCTGCATTTCCCCCTTTCCAAACCTTCCCTTTAGGTCCACTCCAGTGCAGCGTGAATCCAGGGTCTTGTCATGTTTCACACCATGCTCTTGCCTGCTGTGTGACTGTGGGGGGCAAATGAGCCACAGCTGGGCCAGAGTCAAGCCATATAAACAAATTTTGGGCACTACAGCAAAGCCAGTCCAGCAGGTGTCTGGTCTTGGTATTCGTCCCTGCTAACTATATGGCAGATGGCTATGAGAATGTTTCACTTTCGGAGTTCTCAGCAAAACACTGAGACTTTGCACTTTGCACTCCATCATATGATTACACCCCCCCCCCCGCCCCCGCACCGCTTTTCTTACTGTGTATAAGCAAAGGCACACATTGCACTGGGTTGTCACTGCCTCTTCCTCAGAAAGGTCAGCTCGCACCAGCTCCCAGTTCTCCTTTTAGTATGTGTCTAGCTTTTTCTTAATTTCCCATTGTCCCCTATCAGGACCCCACAGGCTGTGCTGACCTTGGATGTGACCCTCTGCCTTCTCTCCCTCTTTCCAGGTAACCCCACTTACCACCACTACATGATTGCTCTTAAGGTACCACTGCACACATGGTCCTCCTACTAGGAACCTTCAGGGGCTTCCCTATGACTGCCAGCGCTAATGCCAGTTCTTGGCCTGACCTTCGAAGAACTCCAGCTTCACTGAGCTGGAGATGGAGCTACAGCTGCCTGCAGGACACTGGCCCTGTTGGCTACAGGGTTTTCTCTCACTTTTACTCCATTTTCCCACCTTCCAGTCTGAAGCCCACATACACAGGTACACACACAAAAATACCACTTCTCAATGTCTGTACTTTCCTAAATTCCACCCATTCCTCATCCCTGAGGTTGAAGCTCCAACTGCTTGAATCTTTCACAGCCAATCATCCCACAGTAGTGCTCCATCCCCTGACCTCCAGGGAGAGCAAATCTTCTGGATGATTTTGCCACCTGGATCTTCTTGAGTTTTCCTCATAGCCTCCCTTGCATCACTCTTTCTTGCTCTCACCCTAACACGAGGCTTTGAAAGAGTTAGCCCATGCATCTGAGAGCTGTCAAGATTTGGAATGTGTCACTTGTTAAACATCTTTGAATTTTTAGGAAGAGCAACAGGTTAGGAATGAACAACAATTTTGTTTTAATAAATGCAATAACATTATCTGTACCCAGCCAGATTTCTTCTGTTCTTACCAGTTACACGTGTGGTGTTACTATGTCCTAAATCCTAGTATTACCACATTGCTAGGTGCAAGACTTGCATTAGGATATAGCAGAAGTATTAAAGGTTTAGACTAATTAAGTATCATCCTGTAGTTCAGTGTCATGCTTCTCCTATGTCTGTTTCTGCAATTGTAAACAGCTTTTTGTTTGACACATGGAATGCAGTCTTGCTCACGTAAGATCAGTGTCTTGACTCTGACCTCTAGAACTGGAAGAGTAGCAGCCGCCCATGTGCCTGCCCTCCTCCCCACTGAAGGCTGCTGGTGCATTCAGAGTGCCAGTTTTGAGCAGCAACCCTCAATTTGTGCCCTATAAGATGTAGGCCCATCTTAGCCCAGACGATAGCACATATATATTAAAAGAAGTCTGAAATATTCTGGCTAAAATAAAGATAAGTCTCTACTGCAGAACTTCTCAGAGATGTTACAAGCTAATGAGAAATATGAATCATCAAAATCATAATATGATACAAAGCATTGGACAGGGATATCTGAATAGAGAAATCTCAAATCCCCTTGCATTATTCCTGAGCCCCAGGATATTAGAGTTGGTACTCCTGGGTAATGTGAAAGTTACATGAGCTATTGTGCAGAACAGTGCCCAGAGGAAGCACTTTGGGCTTTTGGTGTTGTTGCTCTTATGAGGTGTGTGACCACAATCTACTGTGTGCACCGTTCTCCCTGAGGAAAAAGAGGTTTTCACGTGGACTGAAGGGAGATCTTTCACAGGAGACATGATGGTGCCATGTACATGCTGTGTGGACCCAGAGAGGGTCTCCCTCTGTGAGCATTTGAGTGAGAATTCAACTCAAACTCAGAGAGGCCTACTCTCTTCCTCTCTCAACAAAACCCAGGCACTAGCTGGGGCTCCAGGCATAGTATGGGGTGAGGGTTCACAACATGCTCTCTGAAATCTTGCTTAAATCTTAGATTTTTTTCATTACTAGCTGCATATCTTTGGGCAATTGTTGACAGAAGCCATATTTTTAAATTAAAGAGGTAATGTATCTTCATGCTTATTACATGGCAAAGCATTCGATATGTGGAGACTCCTTACTATCCCAGTGCCACAGTCATTTCTGCCATTTATCTAAACTGAAATTCCTTCTGACTTTGCCTGTGAAGCTACTGCCACAGTGTCTGTGAACACCTGTTGATGTCACATCTGACTGGTTTACTAAATAAACCACCATGTGGATGCTGGGTCAGGGGCACAGAGGGCCCATAGGCTAGTGTACACCATTCAGGATGGAGAAGGGAACCCACATAAGCTCGCCATGGTCATACTCTGGATAGTCAAACCGAAAACTAAATTTGATGGGATCAAAACATAATCTCTGAAGTACTTCTGGTACTTTTATTTTTTAAGACCTCTAAAATATTTCTAATATAATCCATAAAGATTTAGTCCCTCGTTAAAAGTTCTTCTCAAATTTGTGGCTTGGATTATGGGTCTTGTGAATAATACTGAAGTCATTCACAATCCAGTGGTTGAAAGCTGTGGGAGAAATTGTTTCAATGTTTGATGTTTCATGCAACATGGCCAATGTTATCTACGCTGTTTGGGCAGGGAGAAAACTGGCAGGAGCCATGAGTTAATGGAAATGTTGTGGCTGACCAACAAAGGAACCTCCCCAGCTCAAAGCAAAACAAAGATATTAACTTAGAGGGAAAAGGCCTGCAGCATAATAGCATAACAATATCACGCATTGTAACCTTATCTAGTGGGTGAAGTAATTCGGTCTGCAGGGCTTAAAGAGCACTTGGTGGTTTGTGTGAACTGCCAGCAGCTCTGTAGTTACAGCAGTGCACAGCATCTTCTCTGCTCAGCAATGAGGACTTGAGCTTGGTAATCAACCTGTCCGCGACCCCTAGAGACAAAACCAAGCTTTCAGAGCTGGCAAGGAATGCCTTGCACTGCCAGCTTTTCTTTCTCTTCTCTTCTCTTCTCTTCTCTTCTCTTCTCTTCTCTTCTCTTCTCTTCTCTTCTCCTCTTCTTCCTCTCTCTCTCTCTCTTCCTCTCTCTCTCTCTCTCTCCATCTCTCTATCTTTCTTTTCTTCTTTTTGTCATACAGCGTTGAACCCAGGCCCTGCACATGGAGATATATCCCTAGCTCTTTTTTACTTTTTATTTTGAGATAGTATTTCTAAGCTGCTAAGTTGCCCAGTCTGAGCTCCACCTTGCCATCCTCCTGCCTCAGCTTTCCAGAGGGCAGGGCTCATCAGTGTCTACCACATGCCTGGCCCCACTGGCTCACTTCCCATGACCAATGTACCCGCAGCACATCATAAGATTTGCCTGTATCTGTTTGAAGTTATGTTTTGGAGTGTATTAGCTCAGTCAGTCTAGGATCTGAACATAAGCATCCCTCTCACTTCCAGAAAGAAGGCTTTCAAAGTAATCACACACACACACACACACACACACACACACACACACACACACACACGATCCTCAGAACAAGTTTACAGTTTACCTTTATAATAAGCAAGAATCATTCTTGTACCAAATGAGAGGTCACTGAGGAAGAGTGCTTTGTCTTTCTCCATAAAGAGTCCATGGCACATTTTGCTTCTATGGCTTACTTAATCAGCTGTGTGCATATCTGTCCCAAGCTCTTAATTCTGAGACACTGAGAGATTTAAAGGAGGAAATTTTCTCCTGAAGATTTTTTCACTGAAGAGACTGAATAAGACAGTGTCTACTTTCCATTGCTTGATAGCAATTGTTTGGATGCAAAGCTTTCAGTGCCTGCCACATTTGCAGATCAGATTTTTTTTTTAAATGTGCAGGCAAAATCTGTGCAAGTCGTGAGATGCGCAACTCAAAAGATAAAATATGGATAAACCTGGAGTTTTCTTGTTTCAAGTGTTCTAATCAGGATTCCATCCTATTTCCAGGAAAAGTAACTGAGCGTACCTTGTAGACAGCAGATGGTGAGATTTGTATGCTACCACATGAGGCTTCTTAATGAAATTGTTTTGAGCCCAGCCCAAGTAAACTATGATAAGACACAGACTGGCAGTTTTGAAGGCCTCAACTACTTTCAAACACTAAGACATCAAAGAAGCGGTAAGGTCCAGAGATTAACCTCAGGCATAAATTCACAGGGTCATGGGCTGAAGACAGGTTTTTGTTTTTCCCAAGGTGACCTGTTTTGCTAGTTTAAAATTCAGCAGGATGCAGAGAAGCAGCAGTGTAGTGAGACCCACTCCCTCTCTCTAAGCAGTTGTGACAGGGAAACAACCAGTGTGTTTGTTTTCTGTTTCTCTGAAGAATGTCTGTCTGACACCTAGTTTAACCTTTCTCTGTAAGCCAGTGATAACT
>PVKN010026710.1:0-13739 GCA_004027915.1 Capromys pilorides | reverse complement strand
CCCGGCCAGCAGGTGGCGCTAGTCTCCCGCCGGGACTTCACTTTCCCAGGCGAGGCCCTTCTTGCCCTCGGAGGACAGATGTCGGCCACATGTTCTGTAACACGGCAGCAGTGTATGTTGGAGACCGGAGCGCGAGCGACAACCATCCTACACCAGAAGCTGGACACTCCTTCCCCGTTGGCTCATAGTAGCAGAGTACCCAGGCAGTCCGGAGACGCAAGGTGTTCGGGGGCTTAGGTTCCTGACGCGCAGGCGGCGGGGCAGGTCCTGCGCTTTAGCTCCTGGGTTGCACCCCTACTGTGCACTCCGTAAGAGGTCACTGTGCAGCTGGACTTGCCCTTGATTTCACCCTACACCTAATGTGGAAGATAACACTGCTGCGGCTCTGCTCCCTGCAGTTCCTCCCTCCCCAGTTCGGAGAACTCAGATCAAAAACGACCCGTCTCCTTCCCGCCCCCAAGAAAGCCAAAGTACCGTGCTGTGTGCCCGTGGGCCCAGGCAGGGTGCTTTCTGTCACTAAAGGAGACAGACCCAGAACACCCGACCCGTAAACGCAGTAGACACACAGCTTCTAACTTTCTGCTCTTAAAAGAATGGAGGCAGAACGTTCTAGACCAGGGCCCAGGGTCCTTATACTCTTGGTTGTTCGGAGAACGAAATTCAAGCTTTCAAACGGTGCCAGGTGATACAACCCATCTCGCTTGCAGGCGTGTATCGATGGCTGGCACAATTCCTACATCTTAAATTGCAATTAAAGACACTCACATCAAAACAGGCATAGAGCAATCAAGATGGAGAGAATAAAAATACGTGTTTTTTTTGTCTTTTCGAGACAGTTCAGGCTGGCCTTGAGCCCAAAACAATCCTCCTGCCTTAGCCGCCAAGTGCCGTACTACAGTTACACACCAGAGCTGAAGTACTGACCCCAAACCATCACGTGCTACTGAAGTTGTGGTACACAGGTCCCCTCTCTGCATGTCCTTCTCTCTGCATACTGCAGAGGTGGCTTCAGGCCTCCTGCCCAGCCCAGCTCACAGCACTCGACTACCTCCCACCACTGTCACAGTCACGCATCCCCGAGCCACTCCCTTCTTCACGAATTAATAAAATCCAGGCCCTGAGTCGAGGCCTCTGTTCCAGTCAGCCACATCCTGGCTGGACTCAGGACCCCTTTGCTTCCCACAGCGACAAATGCCTCCATGTCTTTATTCTTCTCGCCATGAAGTGCTGGCTCGAAATGAATTCACTAGAATTCCAGAAACTTTTCCACAGGGTCACAAACATAAACCTCCTGGACCAAGACAAGAACTGGGAAGGGCTCGCAGTACGTTCCAACATCAGTGACCTTGTCCTGCTGTGCCCAAGCTTATTGCGACACCTCAAACCACAGCCCCTGGCTCTGGTAATAGACTGGGAACAGCGCTGAAGTTCTTGTCCTAGACCGGGGCAGGACTGTCGCCACTGCAACAGTGACAGCATACCCAGCTTCCACGCTTACGGTTTCCATAGACAAATCCCCTCACGTTACAGGACAAGTGGCCCCACTTTTCAGTTCAACACATCTGATCACAGCACCACACATTCTGTGAAGATCACCTCAAGAGCCACCTCTCACTAGAGCCATGGAGCCCTGAAGGCCACTCTTTGGGGACAGGAGGCTCAGACACACGTAGGCTGTCTGAGGCTCACAGCCACTCTGGAGAAGCTCCAGATTGTCACATGCTTCCCATTCCAGGAAGGAGCCCAGGGCCTGGACAGAACTCTCAGAGCCTGTCTGTCACTCGTGTCCCACTCCCACTGCAAGTGGTGGCTTTCGTGACCCTGTGTCATCAGGGCAGGCCACACTGAGGGCATAAAGAGAACGTCCCATGTCCCTAGCCCCGCCACAGACTCTGGACACTCTTAGCCCATGGGTCCCAGGGCTCTGTGTGGTCAGGAGCCAGCCGTGTGGTTTGCTGCCTGGCTTGCTGGGCCATGCTCCAGTGACCCCCTTGGCTGCTGGGGACACCCCCTGGACAGAGGCCATGCAAAGACAGAGGGGGCTGGGAAGATAGGGAGAGACAGAGAACATCTTTCACAGTTTCTCCTTGGAGTCTCTTGAATGGGCCGCCCTCCACTTGACACACAGCGCCTCTAGGGTGCTTCCTGAAGGCCAGACAGGATGCCCCTGAGAAACCATGTCTTTCAGTGAGGAATAGGGGCTGGGAAATAGAATCCTCCAATCTTGGGGACCACAGTACCCAAAGAAGGTGGGCCCCTCCTGGCCTGGCCCCTCGGCCTGTGTCCTGCACATGAGGTGACTGTGGCTACAGTTCCTCTCATATCAATGGGTGTCCCTGAGGTCCTGAGTGGGCCAAGGTCACCAGGCTGGTAAAATCCTCTATAGGCCCCAATCAGAAGTCCTATTCCTCCTGGTGCCCAGCGGACTCATGCTTTGCCATCAAGGGCCAGCAAAGGAGAAAACAGTGCCCCAGGGTGGCACCGTGACCTGGCCCTTCTCAGCTGCCTCCAATCATCCTTTCTGAGGGCTGAGCCTTAGCCACAGCCACTGCCACACGCTGGCCAGGAGCCAGGCAAAGCTGGCAACACTGTACCAAGGGACCTCTGTTTTCTCTTGCACCTGGGTGCCACAGGCTGCCAAAGACCCAGCAAGCGGTCCTGGCCGCGTAGCCAAACTTGGAGTGCACACCCCACTCCGTGGGGGCTGAGCCCAGGGTGAGTTTCATGGAGAACAAGCAGAAAGGTTCCTGCCCACACAGGCACAGGGACCATGGGGGCGGGGGGGTGGCACTGGAAGAGGACATCACTGTCCAATAGAACTGGGGGCTCCAGGAAGCCCAGGAACCCCAAGGACATGTGGTGGCCAGGGAGGGAGGTAGCTAACAGCGACATGCACCCATATCGCCCCAGTTTAGGACACAAGATCTTCTATGCTGTTCCCACAGTCACTCAGCACAATGGAATCTGGTTTTTGGGCATTGCTGGGCCTGAGGGTGACTCTGCCCAGTAACAAACCCAGAGTGACCTGGGTTCCTGGCCCTCAGCCAACAGTCACCGCTACCTGCTCATCTGAGTCAAAGCATGTGTTGGTGTCTTCAAATGGGGAAACTGAGGCCTGGAAAGCTTGCTAAGGTACACAGGAGGACACAACAGGGCCCAGGTAGGGCCTGGGAGTGTGTGCACCAGCCCCACAGACACATCTGCAGCTGCGCCACTGGCTCTAGAGGCCAGCATCCCCTCCTCCGGGGGCCTCAGCAGGCCCGGTGACGCTGGAGGACCCCAGGGGGTGCAGCCCAGAGGCAGTGCCCGCTTAGTGCCCACCCAGGTCCTGCACACCTGGGAAGGCGGGCACAGACAGATGGCGCGGCGGCGGCGGCTGAGGACTTACGTGTCTCCAGAGCGGCGGTAGTTCTCTGGGCACTCGAAGGACAGGCAGCGGAAGCCGCCCTGGATGTTGAAGCAGGTCTCGTTGACCGAGCAGTTGTGGATGCCCATCACACACTCATCAATATCTGTGAGAATGCAGAGGAGAAACCCAGGACGTAAATAATCATCTAAAGAGCACAGTGAAAGGTCGACAGGAGGAAGCCAGGAGCTTGGCAGAGGCGAGGGCATCAAGGAATGGGCAGAGGAGGGCGAGGGCATCGAGGGATGGGCAGAGGGGAGCGAGGAAGGGGAAACAAAAGGGATTAAGATGCGATGTGTAGAGGCACCAGTGCCTCACAGTGCTCGTATTCATTATGGATTAAAAACATGCATCGATCAGTCAATTGATCAATGGGCTTCCCACCCATAGACAGGTGCCCGGCCATCCCCACCAGGCCAGGTGGGTCAGTGGTACTACGGCTTGTGTCTAGACATCTCCCCAAAGCCTCAAGTTATATATGCGGCTCTGTCAGAGGCGGCTGGATCTAGAGCGTGTGGTGCTGGGACCCATGCATGGTTGTGATGCCAGGACCAAGGGCGCTGGGATTGAGGGTGTGAGCACTGCCCGCCCCGAGTAGCCTGGGTAAGGTAGAGGGGACAGAGAGAGTCGCGGTCGGCCCTTGTCGCTTGGCTGTCTTCTGTTGGCTACGAGCACAAACTCCCTGGCACATCCAAGTGCGGTAGGTGAAGACAGGGCTGAACCCCTCCCTGTTTGCAACAGATCATCTCCCGCTTTCCTGTTAGGTTTTATTTTGCTCCCATGCCTTCAGTTCGCATAAACACCCTGCTCTACTTAGGCTTGTGTGTCCTATTTGTTCCACCTATCATCACAGCCCCAAGGAGCATCCTTTTGTCTGTAAAGGACTCAGGTTTGTCCTCCCTTGGGGCACAGCAGGGCTCCACTGTGTGCAAACACGGCATGCCTATCCATTCATCTGTTAATGGACATGCTGTGGGAATACAAATAAACAATAAGCCAGGGCTGGACTCCAGCCCCATTTCAGAGCCCCAAGGTAGTGGCTTGCCCTGTGTCCCAGGGGAGGTGACTTTGGGGCTGGATGGATAGCCCTGCTCTGGGGCCTTGGGCTCTATATTAAGACCCTGGAGGTGAGGACCCTATCCCAGACCCCCTGGAGCAACAGCCCAGGGGTGGGCTCAGAATGTCACGGGGTTGAGGAGGCATCTGTCGAGAGAGATGCCAAACACTCGGTTGATGGCAAAAACACCGCTCCGGGACTCCAAGGCCTGGGCTCAGGAATGTGTTTTCACTGCCTCTGGCCAGGGCTCCTGGCTGTGGTGAGGGAGCCCAGCCAGGAGGACAGGAAAACAAAGGACACCGCCAGTTGGGGGGCCAGCCCTGCTCCCTCCCTGGAGCCCACAGCCCCTGTTTCCTTGCATCTACCGCAACCAGAAGCCATGACACTTGGCGGGCCTGGCCAGGCAGCCCTGTGAAGAAGGTGCGTTCCCAGGATGCACGACCTCCATCTCAGTTACCAAATGGACGGTCCCAGGCATAGGACCCCAGCCAGTTCTTAGAAAAGGGGGGCTCCTCTGTGGACTCCACAGCCCCCTTTATGAAGCCCATGTAGGAGCTAGTCCTGGCCCCACACGGTGTCCACAGCTAGGAACCTCCTGGTCACCACATACTGCACCCACCACAGCCAGCCCCCTGCTGTGACACTGGTGGGCAGTTTGGGACTGAAGCCCCCTGGAGCAGCTCACTGCCTGGCCATGGCCCCGATACCACAGAGCCCAAGCAGGCCAGGGCAGCCAGGGTCCCCCAAACTCACCCTGGCAGTTGCGGCCGTTGGGTGCCAGCCGGTAGCCTGCTGAGGGGCAGCTGCACTGGAAGCTTCCGGGGATGTTGATGCAGCGGTAGGAGCAGATGTGGCCCCCAGTGGGCAGGGCGCATTCGTCGATGTCTGCAACGGCACGGCCACCTCAGTGTCCCTGTCCTATGGCCATGGGCACCAGCCACATCCTCCAGGTGCCAAGGTGGGCAAGGAGGGGATACAGATGGTGCAGGGCGCTGGGGTAGCCTTGGGGAGCATCAGGTCACAAGAGGAAAGTGAAGCCCAGAGAAAGAATGGGACGAGCCCAGGCACAGCGAGTTCACAGTGTGAGGCGTGCGAGGAGCGGGGTGGAGGGGGGGACCCACACCTGAGCTGCTGCTCAGGGAAAACTCAGGCTGTGTCCCTCGGCCACAATGCTCGGGACCGGAAGCAACTGGTTTTCTTGCATTTTGGGGTATTTGCCTATACACATGTAGCAAGCTATCTCAGGAATGCGACTCAATCTAACCTTAAAATTCATTTATGTTACATGTTCACCCCGTACGCATAGCCTGAAGGTGTGCATACACAGTTTTGTTGCTGTTGTTTTTCTTTTAATGAGACAGGGTTTTGCTATGCAGTTCAGGCAGGCCTTGAACTCCCTGTGTAGCCCAGGTTGGTCTCAAACTCAGCAATCCTCCTGCCTCAGCCTCCCGAGTGCTGGATCACTGGTATGCACCACCACCGAGGGGGTGTTTGTAGTATCCCTACATTGTTTTTTCTGGTAGTGGGGATTGAAGCCAAGGTCTTGACACTGAGCTTTATTCCCAGCTTTTTAAAATGTTTTCAGTTTGAGGTAGAGTCTCACTAAGTGGCTCAGTGGCCCAGACAGGTCACTCATGAACTTTCCATCCTCCTGCCTCAGGCAGGGAGCTGGGAGGACAGATCTTAAGGTGATCTGTTGATCTGTTGCTCTGCTTTCTGCAGGAGCTTCCTTTTTCCTCGTGCGGGGTCTCTGTTGACCCAGGGCCTCGCACATGCTAGGCAAGCCCCCCCGCCGTTGACCTCTCATACCTGCGTTGCTACAAGATACTTTTCTGTGCACCTATTTCAACTGCAGCCCGTCACGTGAGGTCTGGCGTGGGCTTTCCCCTGTGGCGTACCATAGTGACGTTCAAAAGGCAGTGAGCATCCCAGATTTGCGAGTTTTAAATTCAGGCTATTTATGCTATAGTCACAACTGTGAGGACAGTTGTGCTCCCGGCACCACACGGGGCTGGGGTGGCGCTTAGTAGCCAGCACTCACCTAGCCTGGGCGAGGCCCTGGCTGCCACCCCCAGCACTGCAGAAGCAAAACTACACAGCTCGGTACCACTGATTCTAGTTCTATCCTGCAACACCCTGGGGACAGGTAGCCCCATGGGACAGGGAGCCCCATGGCACAGGGGACACACAGTAGGCCTGGAGAGGGAAGAGCTGTGCAAGGCCAGAAGAAGGGCTGGGACCTAGGATGTAGTGGCCGGAGGCCCCGCCCTGCCACCCAGCCGTGGCCATTACCATGGAACTGAAGGACACTCTCATGCAAGCGAAGTGTCCTCAGGGAAATTCCAGCCACAGGCAAAGCAACAGCCCAACCCCGGGCGGAAGAGCCTAGCAACTGCTCGCTATGGGCCAAGCGTGGCCCAGGGCACCCCAGCATCAGGGGGACAGCCCCACCTTCGCACGTGACACCATCCAGGTCACTGAGCTGGTAGCCACGCCGGCAGTAGCACTGGTAGGAGCCATAGACGTTGGCACACTCCTGGCTGCAGGGGCTGCTAAGGCACTCGTTGACATCTGAAAGACAGGGTGGGGGAGGGGGGTTCTGTTCAGATTTGGGGGGTTCCTGCCTCCACAGCAGACTTTGTTCATGGTGGTGGAGACAACCAACAGGACCCTCCCTCTACCCGCACATGCAGAGGCAGAGGTCTTGGGGTGCAGGGCCAGATCGACCAAGGCCCCCCAGTTACAGAGGAGCCCACTCCGGCCCTCATAGCTGGTGAATGTGGAAATCTCCATCCCTGCCACACACTGCACCATCTCTGGCCTCCAGCTTAGCTCCCACTGACCCAGCCCCACAGGCTTTGCTTCCTGAATGTCATCTGGCACAGAAGGCAGCTCGTGCCTGGGCCCAGGATGGGGACCATCCTGATGTTCTGATTTCAGGAAGACCCTTAGCAGCGCTGGGCAGTAGCTCACCAGTCCCCTTTCCCTAGAGCAGAGGTCAGACCATGAGGGACCAAATGTTGGCCACTGCTTGTTTTCTATAAAGTTTTATTGGAACACATTCCTGCACATTCTTTGGCCATAGCCTATGGCTATTTTTGTGCCAGCATAGCAAGGTACAGCGCCAACAATGTTGGACAGGCTAACTGTCCCTACAGAGCTTGCGGAGGAAGCCTGTCACTTCCTGGCCCAGTCTCTTTCCCATTAGCGCTGTTCCTTCTCAGCAGGGCAGGGGGGACACCCACTGCTGTCCTGATCCCCCTGGTCCTGTGCCCAGCATAGTCCCTGTGGAATCCTAGACACGCTGCCTGCATGGAAACTGAGTCCCGCAACACACCCAGGCGGGTGCTTCACCAGTGCTTACAGGAGGACGTGGCACGCCCAGCCGGCCCTCATGGCGTCCACAGGTACAAACCCAAATGGCCAGGGGAATGCGGGCCAGGCCTGCTCTAACAGTGAGTACCAGCGTGCTCCAAAACACCAGCAAACGTGAGTAGCTGCTTCATGAATGGCCTTAAAAATGGCACAACTGGGATTTGAACCCAGATCTCACACACTCTCAGGTTGCAGCCTGTGCCTCTATAACCCACGTGAGGCCGTGTTACCAGGAGCAATCGGTGCAGGCCGGTCCCTAGAGAGCCTCGTTTTACAGGTCTATTTAATGTGAGCTGGGAAGTCTCCCTGGGGGCCTTGGAGAGGGGTCTCCTCTGACCCCCACCGTCCCTGCCCGCTCACCTTCACACGAGCGGCCGTCCACAGACAGCCGGAAGCCCACGGAGCAGCTGCAGTGGTAGGAGCCCAGCGTGTTCTCACACTTGTGACCACACAGGCGCCCGGGGTAGCGCTGGCACTCGTTGATGTCTGCAACAGGGGTACACAGCTCAGAGCGCCTCCTGAAGCCTCATGTCCTCAGCTTCACTCCCCAGGCAAGAGGGAGAGGACCGGTCCCAAAGACACACCAGGCGGTGTGATGGTATCCTACCCAACTTTCTACTCCGTGCCCACTAGGACGGGCCACTGAGACTGGACACGGGGATGATGGTGGGCACCCCATGGTTGGGCTGTCCCAGGCTCCTCTCCCCACACTGCTCCTTCCCCCAGCCCAAGGCCCTGAAGTCCAGTGTTGCTTTGGGAAACTGCTAAGCCTGTTCTTTTCACAGTACTAGGGACAAGCTCTCTGCCACCAAGCTACCACCGCGGCGCTCTTTATTTTATTCTGAAACTCTCCTGCCTCAACCTCCTGAGTAGCTGGGATTATAGATGTGTACCACCATGCCTGGCTATGACACCTTTGCCATTTGGAGACCTGGACACACGTCTCAGATACTTAGCAGAACCCGGGAAAGGGTTCATGCTGGGGCCTGGCAGCGGCTGCCCTTGGTGGTGGCAGCAGGGCCTCCTGACTGCCTATACTCAGGACTTCCTGAGATGGGCACAGGGCAGGGTCCATTCAGCCCCCCCCACCCCCCGCCAGCCAGGCTCCAGAGCCAGTGCGTACCCACACACGTCCTGCTGATGCCATCGAAGTAGAAGCCAGCCTTGCAGTCACAGCGGAAGCTGCCGGGGGAGTTGAGGCAGCGGTGCCCTGGCCCACAGGGCTCGGCAGGGGGTGCACACTCGTCCACGTCTTGAAAAAAGAATGCACCCTGAGCAAGCTCTGGGGCCCCATCCCCAGCCTGGCCCCAGGGAGCAAGCTCAAATGTGCGATGCTGGAGTGGTGGCCAACCCCCCACCCCCCATGCCAGGCTGTGCAGGGCACACGGCACCACCCCAGGTAGAACTCTCTGGCAGCCAGCGGTGGCCTTAAGCCTGGGGATGTGTGTGTAGGGAGTATGGTGGCTACATCCTGGCAGGTACCTTTGCTGGTGGAGATCTAGGCTGCCACCTGCCCCAGGTGCCAAGGCACACAGAACAGTGGGCAGAGGGCTGCCAGCAAAGCCAGTGTACTCTGGGGGATGACCCAGGTAGGTGAC
The DNA here is from genome assembly GCA_004027915.1 of Capromys pilorides. Lineage (NCBI taxonomy): Eukaryota > Metazoa > Chordata > Mammalia > Rodentia > Capromyidae > Capromys > Capromys pilorides. The sequence goes on along the minus strand of PVKN010026710.1, from coordinate 4,303 downwards.
AGATTGCAAAGTTGGGGCTAATGGACAAGGCTGGATTGCCAACACCTATTCTTTGTCACCAAAGCGGGCGTGCTACTGCCATAGTCCTGGCAGGACACTGAAGCCCTGTGTGGCGAGGGACGGGCAGAAACGCCTTGGACTTGAACGCCAACTCCCCTTCCTGAGAAGGAGGGTGCGCGCTGGAGCAGACGGCAAAGCCAACTCCAGGCCAGCTTCCCGTGCAGATACCAACCAACACAACGGTTCCCCTCCTCGTTGAGATGATAGCCACGGCCACAGTTGGGCACATTCTTCTGGCACGTGTAGGAGCCCTCCGTATTGATGCACGTCTGCCCGACAGGGCACGGGGCACTGATACTTAAGCACTCATTGATATCTGTGAGGGAAAGAGGAGGCGCCGCGGTGAAATATGGGGCCATCTGGGAAGCCAGCACTGGATCTCTAAAGAAACCATTCCCCTCCTCTGCAAACCACAGACCCTGGACTACGTGTCGGCCTCCGGCTTGGCCCCAAGCCCTGAAATGGCCCTGCCTGCTCCTTCCTCCTACCCCTGAGCCTCCGATGCGCCCATCTCTGCTGAGCCAACCAGAGCTGCCTGCTGGCCTTCCTGGGCAGGCAAGCCCTTCCCTGTCCCCTGCACCCTAGTGTCACAGCCACAGCTCTTGGGTTGGCCACTCAGGGCCCCGGCCCCATCTGCCTGGCAGCCATGCCTCTGGGAACCACATTCATGAGACACTTCCCAATCTCCCATGTCCCCCATCTGTCCAGGGAGCCTGTGCTGACTCAGGTCAGCAGAGGGACCCTGCGGCTCCCTGAACTCCCTGCAGGGCTCTCTGTGCCTCATGTGGGGACCAGGGGACATCTGAGATACACGAGAGTGTGGACCCGTAAATAATCAAGTAGATTGAGTTACACATGGGTTTGTTCCCCATGCTCAAATGCAGTACACAAAGGAACAGACCAGACCCTCCTAGAGGTAGCCTTCTAAAAGCACCAGAGTTTTACAAAGTCCCCTCCAAGGACCTCCTGGTTCAGATGTCCCCTATGCATGGGTAGGTGGGGGGACAAGAAAAGACTGATGGTAGCAGACCTCGAGCTTAAGTTAGAAAGAGGAGGTAATTGCTGTCAGCCAAGCTGCACCCCCAGACAGAAGATCAAGTCAGCCCCAGGATCAGAGGGGAGTCAAGGTAACAGCAGGGTCACTAGCCAGGGCCCTCCATTTGTGTTTGTACATAAAGTTTTATTGGCACACAGCCAGGCCCACTCTTTGACGTACAGTCTATGGCTGTTCTTGCAATGCACTGTGGGAAGGCTGGTATTTATTCTCTAGCTCTTTGCAGAAAGGGCCTGGTGGCTTGGTCTGTCATCGAGAACAGACGTAGCACTCCCAAAAGTAACCATGGCTTCCTTCCAAGCTCTGTGGGCTCCTCTCAGATCTGCATTTTCCAAACTGTTCCATGGGACACAGGTGTCCCTGGAGACACTGAAGGTGCCACAGCAGGAGTCCTCTGGCCTGAGAGCTTAATGCAATAATAGAAAGAATGAATGAATGAAAAACCTAAACCAGAGAGTGAATAAGCAAAGAACAAATCGACACAAAACAGAAGGCCCAAGAGCCTTCTGTGAACCCAGGGCAAAGAATACAAGGTCCCTCTCTTGTGGGGTTCACATGGGGGATCCTGGGCAGCCCAGGCACCAAGCTCCCCATTGCCCAGGTATGTGGGAGACCCCAGAGAACCTTCTGCTCACCTAGGACCTGTGAGCGCCCAAGATATGCACAGCTGTTCTCACATGGAAAGCCAGGAAGCCGGCCCGGGCCCTTGTCTCCCTCACACAGGGAACAAGGGATGGCAGGGCAGGAGAGCTGAGAAGGAAAACCAAGCAAAAGCCTAGCAAAGACAGGAGATACTGCAGTCCCTTGGTGAGCAGCCTCAAGGCGCCTAGACACTGTGCTTTATAACCTGGACCGCCTGTGGCCGCACAGAGCTCCTCTGCTGTGGGCTGCACAGTGGGAGAGGATGATGTCCCTGGGGGTGCTCTGGGGCTCAGGGAGACAGGTCCAGGCTGGGTGCACCAGAGGGTCAGATGAGGGCCACAGCAGCCTGCAGCGCCCCCTTCTGCTGGGCCGCCTCTACAGAGAATCCTTTCTGCTGATGCAGTTATGATTTTAAAGACAAATAAAAGTGCTGACACAAAATGATTGTCAAGTGGGGAAACGAGCAGGTAGCAGAACAGCCTGGTCCTGTTTTCACAAAACAAACAAAACACCTGCACGGGGAAAAGAACCCAGGAGGGCGCGCAGACCTGCCTGGCTGGGGCGGGAAGGGGCAGGGCAGAGCGTTACTTTTTCAAGCTTTGGTTTTGTTTGCTTCTTTGTCAGTAAAGACATGGGACGTGTGCAATAAAAAGATAACTCTTTAAAAGAACGGACCCTGGGTTTGGTGTGAAGAGCTGGAAACCGTGCTCGTCCTTCCAGGGCAATGAGCTACAGAGACTGAGTGTCGAGTGTTTGGCTTGTGATGCTGCCACTGTGGGTCACAAGGGCCATCACGGGGGAACCAAGTGTCACCAGGATGAGCTTCAGACAGCCTCTGGGACCCCCACCACCCAGCCCCAGGCTCTCCTCCAATACAGGAGGAGAGAGGGACAGTCTCTTCCTCCCCCTGCTCCTGCACCTCGCCCCCGCCTAGCACTGCATCCGTAGACACTGCCAGGCTCTGCCAAGGTTTGCAAAGGCGTTTCTGGCTGCAAACCAGGCTGCCTCTGCCAGGACTCAGGGTTTCCATCCTTAGCACAGGCAGCCCCCTCCAAGGAGTGCCTGTGAGAAGGCTGCCAATCGGACCTGCCTCTCTCCTGGCCCTCTCTCTCTCTGGTAGCTTTCTCGGTCACTGTCCCTCGGGCTGAATGACAACTGTCCCATTGGCAGGAAGTCAGTGAGGGGCCCAGAGGTCCCAAATGGTTGGCTATTCCCTTATCCTTCAAAATCTTGGGGTAGTAAAAATGAGGGGCGGGAAGGAGCTTACAATCCACTGCAAACAAAAGATCAGCAGAGGTTGATCTAAGAAAGTTAGGGCAGCACTAGGACAGAAACTGGCTTGGTGGCGCCGGCCTTCTCAGGCCACCTGCTGCTCAGTTGGGAGAAAAGCTCTCTGACTTCCAAGGCAAACAGGGAGAGAGCCAGGTGGCTTCCCTGGACAACAAGGTCCTGGCCAGTCCAACCCTATGTGGTTCCTCCACCTTGACCTCCCCTGAGACTTCTGTTTTCACAGGAAGTTCACAGGGGATTTTCTCTCCTTTCACATTGCTCTACTCTTATATCTATAAAGGATGCTTTGTTGTGGTGAAGGAGATAAGTCAGTGCACATGGTCCAGGGGCGTTGAGCACACCCACAATGTGGGCCACCGTCTGCCTCTCTCAGTCTGATCACTAACACCCAGCATTTCTGCAAAACAGGCTTCAACAGATGCTGTGGCTGCGGCAGGAAGTGGCACTTAGCCAGAGGCTCTTAAGTCCCCGTCATTTCCAAAGCACTCACTTAGCCTGGGAGCCAGGCACCCTGTAACACCCTTAGAGAGGGGCGCAGACTGAGGCTGAGAGGAAGGAAGGCAAGGTTCTCAGGCCACACTATCTAATACTGGATGTCTAACTACAGCACCCACCTAAAGCAGAGGTCAGCAAACTTTTATAAAGTTCTATTGGAACACAGACCAGACCATCTGCATATAGTCTGTGGCTTGCAGCTGGGACAGCAGGAAGACCATATGGCCTGGGATGTCTAAAATATCAGCCACTTGCCTCTTTACAGAAAACACTTGCTAACCCATCGCTGACACTCCACACACTCCCTCAGATGCCAAGGCTGAGCCACGGAGGGGTGGCCCCCTGCCTGGTGGCGGCCCCCTAGCAGCAGCCGCAGCGCGTCTTACCAATACAGGTGCCTAGAGCATCTTGTATAAAGCCGCTCTTGCAGTGCAGCTTGGGTCTGCAACGGAAGGATCCCAGAGTATTCTGACAGATAAAATCGGGGGGGCAGTTATGAATACCATTCTCACACTCGTCAATATCTGGTGCATCATAAAAAAAGGAGATGGTTAGCAAGAGTACCTCCAGAGACATCTCACAACACTTTAACATCACAAGACAGCTTTTTTTCAAAGGCCCATTACTCAGACAATAACCCAAAGCATTCCACACAGGGCACAGTGTAACCACACCCAAGTGGCTGAAGGCTTGAAATGCTCCCTGCTCCCCGAGAGACTTAAGAGGAAAGGTTTGGGGTTTGTGTGTGTGTGTGTGTGTGTG
>PVKN010026709.1:0-13740 GCA_004027915.1 Capromys pilorides | reverse complement strand
AATCACCTTGAGATTCCAAAACAAGAAAACTGAAGCCAGAAGATGAGGGACATAGCTTGCTGAGGTTCACATGGCTACTAAGTGGTGGAGGGGGGACATGAGCTCAGCCTGCCCAACTAAGTGTGCTAAGCTCTTACCATGGTCCTGCATTTTACAGGTGTGTTGGAAAGGAGGACAAAAATGGCAGTTGGGAGCTGGTCTAGGTAGAGGACATTTGGGAAAGAACTAGATTCCAGTCTGGGACACTAATCAGACCTCACTGCTGCAGAGTGAAGTACAGACGGATGGACACGCAGCCTGCCTGGTCATGATGTCCCACAGGTCTCATCCACCATCACTCTGCCTTGATGCAGCTTGATGCTTCGTTTAGTCTATATCACTTACCACCAGACCTGTTTCTTTATTTTTTACTACCAAGGGTATATATGCCTTGAGTATAGGGCTTTAAACCCCATAGTCTGGCCCCTTATGCCCTGAAGGGGGCCTGGTACACAGTGGGATTTCAGTAACTATAGGATCATAGACAGACTCTGAATAAAACTGGAGAGGACAAGGCAATCCGACTGAGTGCTATGGTCTAATGTATCCCCTTGAATTTCTATTTTGAAACCTTAGTTTCCAGTGGGATGACATTTGAAAGTGAGGTCTATAGGAGGTCAGTGGGTTTAGATGAGGTCATGAGGGTAGAGCCCTTGTGACCTGACTGATGTTCATATAAGAGACAACAGAGAGTTTTCAATTTCTTTCATGTGTGGACACAGTGACAGGGTGGCTGCCTACAAACTGGAAAGCAGGGCCTCATAGAGCAGAGGAGGGGGCTGGCATTCTGAGCACTAACTACAGACTGGGGACATACATTGTCTTTCCCCATGAGATGTCTATGACTATATCTTATGAGATTAGGAGGAAGCTGGTCCTGTAGGTGGGGGAGGGTGTGACCAAAGCCAGTGTTCTTCTCCTAGCTCTGTGTATGCCCTGGGTATGAGCAGGGGAAGTAAAGGAGCCTGGATTGTCTCACTACCCAGCTGGGGGTGGGCAGAGGAGATTCTTGGCCATCAAGTTGGCATACAAAGCACTGCAATGCATGGGCTGAGCTGATTTCAAAGGGATGGGGGAGAGGTGAATTCAAAGCAGGCACAGTAGCACAAGTCCCCTGGAAAACTGTACTGCCAGACGGCATACTGCCAGCATCCTGTGCCACCTCCCTCACTGGCTCCCTGCTCACCTTTGCTCTTCCAATTGTGGTCTGGAGCATAGCCCAGGTGCCCAGCACATTTTCTGTTGAATTCGGCCACCAGGGACCTATAGGGGTTCCGGATCAGCAGAATGGCTGAGTCAAACATCTCAATCTCTCTCTTGCCGCTCTCATGAGTCTTCACACAAATAGTGCGCCGGCTTCGCCAGTGGTCCTTCTCTCCTTTGAACCCTGCCCAAGCAAAAGGAAAAGATCCCCTGTGGAGGAAGGTGCCTCTGTTCCTATGGGGTGGGGTGGGGTCCCTACTTCCACAGCAGCAGGAGTTCTGATGCTGACTCATACAACCACTAGGAAAGCCCAGACTGGGGATGAGAGGGTCAGGGATGGCCCAGAAGGGAGCACTGAGAGTGCCCATACATAGGACTAGGCAGTCTCAGCAGAGTGACCCTGTCCCAAAGGAGGAGAAACAGAAGGTATCTGTGGGTGGGGAAAGGTGGGATCTGCGAGAGAAATATGGCCAGTCACCTCTTGCAGGCCCGAGAGTCAGGAGGCAGAGGGCCTGACCATGCCCTTTCATAGATACTGAAGATGCAGACACACTTTTGGGCTTTTTCAGAGATAATTTCACATGAGCCCTGCAGGTAACATTCTGAGTTAAATAGCTGTAGGTACAGCCAGATGAAAGGAATGAAGCTTAGAGGGAGTATGTGACCTGCTGAAGATTTCACAGTGCCACATAAGCATTATCAGAACACCCTCCATGTTCACCGTGTGTCCCTAGGTAGCCCCAGTTTCCATCTGCTTTCCCACAGTGCGATAAGGATTCTTACCCTGAGGATCAATGGCCAGAGGGCTGAAAGTGGCAGGAATGCCACCCTCTGACTTCATGTCATGTCATACAACAGGCCTCCATCCTTGCATATGTGGCGATTCTCCACCTTGGGCTATGGAGCAGGTCTGGTCAAGGCTCCATGCACAGTATTTGAGTCCAACCCTGAGGAATCTAGGCCTAACTTCAATGAATGGAAACTTACATTGATATATTTCTCTAGGGCCTCTTTTATTGGCCCCTTGGTACTCAGAATCTTAATGGCAACCAGCTGAGAAAACCAGACTCCACTTTTCCACCCACAGAAGAAAATATGAATCCACAAGGGCTATCAGGGGCTTGGACTTGCAACTGGCAATGAGAGAGTAAGAGCCCGTATTTTAGCTTGCCTTCTGGTAGGTAGACTTGTCCAAGTATAGAACATAGGAACATATGGAAATAAATAGGGGAAATCAAATAGTTGGATGTCAGAGAAATCTTTGGAATACCTTACCTGAACCTAGTCTTCTGGCCATACCCTAACGTAGTCCTTGCCATACAGCTCTGGAGACAAGCTCCATCAAAGCTAGTTTATTTTGGGTTCTAAAAAACAAAATGAGTTTTTCTACTCATCGTCTATTAGTATACTGCACAGAACTAGAGAAACTATTCATACAATTCATTTGGAAGATAGACTAGCAAAAACAACTCTGGGCAACAAAGGCAAGGCAGGGGAGATCACAATTACTGACTTGAAATTATACTAAAAACTACTGTGATTAAAACAGCATAGTACTGATTTAAAAGAAAGAATAGAAAAACCAGACTTGAAGATTAATGAAACAGATTACAAAACGAGAAACAATTTCAAACACACAATTAATTATCTTTAAACAAGGGGTCAAACACCTTCATTGCAAGAAATATAGTCTCTTTAATAAATGTTGTTAGAAAAAATGGCTTTTCATATGCTGAAGACTAAAACTAGACCAATGTCCATGAACATGCACTAAACTAACATACAAATGGATCAATGATCTAAATATTAAAGTAGAAACACTAAATCTGCTGGAAGAGAGAGAAGGTAGAACTATTGAAAACTTAAGTATAGGTAAAAGCTTCATGAACAAAACCATAATGGCACAGAAAATACTACAATAGATCAACAACTGGGATCTCATCTTATTAAAAAGCTTTTGCCCAACAAAAGAAAGAACGAACAGAGTGAAAAGACACCACACAGAGTGGGGAAAATCTTAGCCAGATGTTCCTTAAAGGACTAATGCCTAGAACATACAAAGAATTGAAAAAAATCAGATTCTACAAACTTAAAGACACAATCCATAGAAGGGGATATGAAATGGATAAATACTTCTGAGAAAAATAAATGGCAAATAAATATAAAAAATGTTCAATATCACTGGTCATAAAGATGACCAGATTAAAACAGTACTCTGGAGACTGGTGAGATAGCTCAGTGGGCTAAGTGCCTACTTAGGCAAGCACAGAGACTGGGGTTCAATTCCCAGCACCATATGCACACTGGCCATGTCCCCAGGTACACTGAGTCAGTGACCAAGACCTGTCACGGTGGCACACGTCTGTAATCCCAGCACTGGGGAGGCTGGAAACAGGAGGATCACTATGAGTCTGAGCTCAACAGAACAAAACAAAACAAGACAAGCTCTGAAAAAGTATCTCATGCATTTTCCTAGGCCCACTGACAATCTCAAGAGGTTTCTGTTTCTCTAGGATGTTACTGATAGTGTTATTTTTTGCTAAACAAAACTCTGGCTAAAGAAACTCAGACAAAATTCCAACACTAGACAACAGAGTAACACATTTTATCAAATTTAGATGCCACTTGATTTGTCTGAGGCATCTTGTTCTTTATTTTCAAACAGCACAGACTTGAGCCATTTAAGTTAATTTACTTGGCAAAGGGGACATCTTATTTCTACAAGGGAAAGATTTAAAATCATAAAACTCTTAAAGATTTTTGAACCTATTTAAATAAAATTGCATTTTGATGAGCTAACCCTTGCCTCAAAATAAACAGAGGAGGATGAGTAGATTAAGTGAGTTCTGTTCCTAATTATTAGAGGTTCTAAAAACGAAGGAAAATTCAAGAAATGTTTCTAGAGGGGAAGTCCAAGCTGTTGGCCTTTCCTTTTGGACCTCAAACAAGCAGTCTTTAGTGATGTTCTACTCAAAGTTCAATCCCAGGGCTGGCTGCACCAGCACCTCATGGAAACTTGTAGAAGTGCAAAATCCCAGGTCTTGGGTCAGACAAACTGAGTCAGACTGGGAGTGTGGCCCAGGATTTTATTCCAGAAAACTCTCTGGTGGATCTCTGTGCATGCTGAAGTGTGAGAGGCACTTCTTAGTGTCTCGAGGAGGCGGTTGGCTGCTGAGCAGGCAGTCTGGGCTCTTCAGACACCTTGCAGCCCTGACTCACCTTTGTTGTACAGGGTTCCATCGAAGTAGTAACTCCCTGTGTAGAAGCCTGTAGCATGCTCAATGAGGTGCCTTGCCCACGTGTTGCCGGCTCCTGGGAAGCTTGATAGAGCCACAAATACCTTGGATTTGTTGGGAAGGAACCTTCTGTCTGTACAGCGCGTGTCTGAAAGTCCAGATGTCATTAGTTACTCACCTCCAGGATGACCCACACACCTACTACTGGGCTCCTACCAGAGGGGCAGGTGGGTCAAGACTCAACAGATGGGAAATTAGAGTCCACAAAGGGAAAGGGGGTTTCCACCCATACCTTGGCTACACAGATCTATGGTTGGACAAAGAAAGCCCATGACAAGTTTTCTGATAGCCCATGTGGGGGTGAGCATCAGGTGCCCCTTGCTCCCACTCTGTCTCCATGGCTCAAGCATAGATAAACCCAGATTTTGCTGGGGGAAGTGGATGGAGGTTGTGCCCAGCCACAGTGAGCCAGCACTGGACTTATCTCAGGCAGTCATCAAGCTGCCACTGGCTTCAGGTATTTTAGACAACTGACTCTCTGAGTTTCATTTCACTTCGCCAGGGCTGCTGCAAGAAGTACATGCGTCACCAGGAGAAGATCACTCAACTGAGCAAGGGCACATCAGGTGCTGGCTAAAAAGCTGGGAACATTCCCACCCACTTGCTCATCCTGTGCCAGCTTGGCCAGCCATGATGCTCCTACCGAAGAGGACCCCAGGCTTGGAGCCCTCACAGGCCCTAAGCAGCCACTTTCCCTAGGCCCAGCCTCACCACTCCCATTCTCTCCACACTCACTGTGAGGTGAGGGCCTTGACACTTATCTCTCCTTGTCCTGCTTTAGGAGTGAGTACTCACATACACCTGGCTTTTCTTAATCCTGAGAGCTTGCCCTGACCTGAGACCAAAAGCCATGGCCCATGGTGGCTGTAGAGCTCACCTTGCACAGGAGTCTGGTAGACCTCACAGTAGCCAGCTGCCATCTGTGCCTCAGGGGTGGGGCCACACAGTGTGCTGTCCACAGCATCCCGCAGGTTGAACTGGGGTGTTGGGTAGGCACAGTAGCACTCCCAGATCCGCAGGACAGCCAAAGGAAACTCCTGCCAGGGGAGGAGAGAGACAAAAGCACCCAGGGTGAAGGTGAAGGCCAGGTCTCCCCTAGGAGGCAGACAGCAAAAACACATGACTTTTGTTCCCCAGGAGCTCTGCATCACCCAAGGACAAGTCCACAGTCATACACAGTTGAGCAGCACTTGGTTTAACAGGTGGGTAAAACATATTAACATAAGAGTACAATATAGACCTGAGACATCTAGGTGTTTTTCTGGAAGGGAGAAGTCCCTGGGAAGGCATGCCTGAAATGGCCCAGGTTATCGCAGAGCTCAATGTGTCACATCATCAGTAACAGACCTCCAGTCCTGAGAGGGGACTAGAATTCACTCTGAACTCTAGCCAGCTTCCTCCATGGAAAAAGACTAAAACCAGTGGTCCTTGCCTGAAGCCTACTGCACCTTCCCAAAGATGGAACAGGTGAGGAAGTGCATGCTTGGTTTCTACCTAAGGTGCTCAGAGAGGGGAGGTGCACTGCTGGGAAGGCCCAGAAAGCACTTGGCAGTTGGTAGGTCTTGCTCCCCAGTGGGACAACTGGTGAAAGCAGGGAGCTGACTTCCTGAGGATGTGAATGTGTATTCTGGCTCACTGGGTAACTGGCCAAGGTACTGAATCTCTTGGAATCTCACAAATTAACAAAAGGTAATTTGATCCATCTTATAGGTTATGATAATGGCTAGTTGAGATGGGTCCACTCTGCCCAGCACTGAGCCTGGCACACAGTAGGTGCTTCACACAAGAATGGGATATCCTTGGCCTCCTCACTCTTTTGGGCACCACCAAACACATCTTATTAAAAAAATATTCATTTACCTCTCATATTTTTCTGAACACCTACTATACACCAGGCACTAGCTAGGACATTTATCCCCACTCCTGCATCTTGCAACCCAGGGACAGCAGGCCTCCTGGAGCACAGAGAGATGGCAGAGTAGTCTTCGGGGTATTCATGAGGGAGGAGGGAGGCAGTGGTGGAGAAAGCCGCTCATTGCTAAGGGAAATGCTGCATAAATCTTTGTATTTTTTTGCCCACAGCAAGAAATCTCATAAATAAATAAATAAGAAAAAAATCAATAGTGTTTTCTGTGTGCAGTGTGCTAAAGCTGAGGATCTTAGCATTCACGTGAGACAGCAGACAGAGTTGAAGCAGCCAAGCGAGGGCGACGCAGAGCCTGGGGGAGCATGGAAAGCAACCCAGGGTGTGCAAGGAAAGGATGCTGGATGCCCCCCACCAAGGAAGTGTAACCTGTGAGTGCAGCAAAGCCTCTCCTCCATGTCCAGCTGCTCCCAGGAGAGAGTCCCCCCAACCTCCCTTATTCTTTGCAAATTTGGCAGGTCACTACTCTTGGGGTGAATGCACAGCTGGCTGCCCAGCCCCGTGAGTATCTCTAACCAACCTTCGGACTTGTGTTCCCCACCTCCCTGTTCAACAGTCAGTGAATTCTGTGGCCTGACCTCAATGTAAACACTGCTGTTTTTTCAAAAAGGCATGGTTTCCTGCTGATGTGAAAACATGAAAAGCAAACCTGAGAATTATAAGCTCCAGCCTCTGCAGCTCCATCTTTTCTCTCTCACAGAGAGAGAGCTCCTAGGAGCTGTAGGCACAGGCAGGCCAGATACAAGGGAGCGCACAGGGCTGGGCTGGGTCTCCTATGGTTCTGGCTACATGTGCTGTGATAGGTGGAATTTTGTGTTTCAAGTCCACCTGCTGAAGGCCTAGCCCCAGTATTTCAGAATGATCTTCAATGGGGATAGTTTTGCATTTTCTTCACTGGGACAAAATATCCAAGACCTATTATGTAAAAGAGGAGAGGTTCATTTTGGTTCATGATTTCAGCCCATGGCCTCCCACTGGCAGAGACAGGATGTCAGAGGAGCAGAAAGGGAGAAGATGCTCAACTCACAGCAGCCAGAAATCAGGGAGAGAAGGGAGGAACTGGTGATAAGAACAACCTTCTGGAGCATGTCCCTGGTGACCCAACCTTCAAGAGGCCCCACCTCCTAACAGCACACTCTGGAATCCACTCAAGTGCAGCATCCTATGGTCCAACTGTCTTCCACATCTGTGAGAGTTTGCGGAGGCATTTTAGATCTAAACTATAACAAAGGTCTTCACAGAGGTAAGTGAAAGGAATACATTAGTGTGGGCCTACCCCATTATGACGCTTGTCCTTGTGGAGAGACAAAGACAACCCACAGATCTAGGGACAACCGTGTGAGGACTGTGAGAAGATGACTATGTTCAGGCCAAGGAGAGGGTGCAGGAGACACCGATTCTACAACAGCTTGACCTCGGACTTCCAGCCTGCAGAACTTTGATAAGGCAAAAGTATGTCACTTGAATCAACCAGCTTGTGGTAACTTGTTAGGGCCACCTGAGTTGCTCAAGATAATGGCTGTCTGGCTGTTCCTGATCGCTGTAGCCAAGGTGCACCCCAGGGCCATTACAAATGCTCTTCCATCCTCCGCCTGCAGAGTTCTTCCACCAGATATACTCTCTCCCTCACTTTCTGCAACTCCTCTTCCCCCTGCTACCCATTTCCAAGCTGTGACACTCTGCTTTCCTCCAGCAACACAGCCTATTCTTTCACCGTGCTTTCTACTGTTCTGTAGGAATTTTATGAATGAAGTGGTCATGCTCAATCTGCTCTGATGAACAGGGATCAAGACATGCAGCACTTCATCACACCAGAGGGCCTCTGCCCCTTCCTCACCCAAAGCACCCACTATTCGGATTGCTATCACAACAGACTAGTTTTGTCTCTTCAAGAATGCTGTATAAATAGAATCACCCAGTGTGTGTATTTTTATGCACCTGGCTTCCTTTATTCAGACAAATATTTGCTAACTCCATTCATAGCGTATGTGCACTGGCAGATCACGGCCCTACATTGGCATGTGGTATTTCATGTGCCGATATACTGGCACATTGAATCATTCACTTGATGGACACCTGGACTGTTTCCATATTTAGCTATTGTGAAGAGGGCTGCTTTAAATATTCTTATACAAGACAGTTTTAGTGGATTGGTTTCTCATGGGTAAATACCTACAATTCCTGCCTCATTTTTCTCCACTGCATTTATCACCACGCAACATACTATATGCCTTACTTATTTATCTGTTTATTGTCTGCCTCCACCCTGGAGGACTTTAAGTAGGGAAAGGATTTTCACTCATTTTGTACACCTTGATGCAACCTCACTACCTAAACAGCATCTAACGCATGGCAGATATCCAATAAAAGTCTGATTGATGAATAAATGGCTAAACGAATGAATACTTTCCAGATCCAATTCCCTCAGAAGCTGCCCAAGAAAACTTGGGTATGATCCTCCTGCTGGTCACCAGGTCTATGGCATCATGGGGCAGGGGGAGCCCACAGCATCTAAGCAAGCCCTGACCAACATCAGGATACCGGATGCGGGGCTCTGCTGTCCTGGGCTTTCTGCTCAGAGCAAGGACAGCCACCCAGCGTGGCACATCTGCTCAGGACACGCATGCTCCATTTCCCTCCCCAGCAGTAGCTGCACTGTTGACGCAGCACTCACAATCTTATATCCTGTGGCTGTGGAATGGGCTGCCCCCACCAGTGACCTGAACCTTTTTGCTTCCTTGAGTGGATTAAACTGTCAAGTTTCCGGGGTTTGCAGAGCAACGGGAGAGCTGCAGACAGTAATGTGGTTTTATTTACAACATAACCGCTTCAGCAACATCACTGGATTCTGAAAACACAGAACAATTTTCAGCCCCTTGGGGATTTCTAGGACATGATTTCCATAAAAATTAAATATTGATGAATCTTATCTCTCTGCCAACTTCCCAACTCTCCCCTGCCTCCACTCCAAGCTTCAGTGAGAGAAAAGAGAGAGTGGAGAGAAAGAAAAGGGTCAGAGAAAAGCAGGGAAAGGGAGCATAGCCATAGGATTGTATCAAGTAGAAGGTGGGGGGAGTCAGATGGGGATGGGTCAGCTTAAGTCTAGGACAGAGTGGAGGTTCTTGGGGTGTCCAGGATGAGAAGTCAGGTGGGGGCTAGGGAGGGTTGAGGCCATATCTGGTGCCTAAGCCAGGTTATGACATTTGAAGGGCAGGACTCTGTGGGTCATGGGGTCCCACATGCAGGGGTTTGGTCTACGGCCAAGGGGTCAAGGAGTAGAGATTTCTTCATGTATAGAACAAGGGCCAGGGCAGTCCCATTTGTGTCTCCTCCTCTCCCTCCCCATCCTCCCTTGACTAGCATTTGCAGGGTTTCCAGTACTGCTCAGAATGAAAGAGATTGATTTTGAGATCACGGAGAGGGAAACTAAGGCTTAGAAAGTAGGTGGCCAATAGCCAAAGATCTCCAGCCTAGCAAGTGAATGGGCTCAGAAAATAGCCTTCCAGACCCCTGGCCCAGGGCTTTACTTCAGCACAATTTAACTTCACAGAGGCCACCTCACCTCTGTGCTGGGTGTCTGCTAACATCTATGCAACACCTTCTCATTCCAGGACAGTCCTCTATACTCCAGAGACAGACCTAGACACTCAAGGGACAAAGACGTTCACAAAGGTTGCTATGAGGATGGGAGCCAAAGGGACAGACCTCTGCTGGCAGGGCAATGTCAGGTTGTAGGACAGCTCACCCACTGATACTGTAACTGGAAATGGAAAGCTGTAGGGTTAAGAGTGGCAACTGGTGGGCAGGAAAAACAGCCTAAAGCCTGCAGTCAGGAGCTTTTGGCTCTGAACCCCAATTGTGGACTCAGGAAAAGCCACTGGGTATCTCTGGCTCTTGGCTTATCATTTGTAAAAGGGACATGGCTTAGTGATTAAGGACTCTGAGGTCTATAAGTTGGGTTTAAATTTAGGTAGACTGATTTGATCCCTCCTTTTAAAAGAGGTGTTTGAGCATCAAAATACTCTCTAGGTGTCTTCAGAGAGTAGTTACTCAGCAACTTGTATGATCTAGGTGGATGAGGTTAGATGCATGGAGCCAGAGGCTTCGACCCTGTCACTCCCAGCATCTCCTCTTCTCTATGTGAAGGCTAACTCACCAGACCCCAGTCTATTTAGGCATGCAGCACCAACACGTACCCCGTCCCAATGCCACACACATTAACTGATGCTGGACTGACTGCTCCATGACTAGGAGAAAAGGCCAGGCATGACAGTTTGAGGCAAAGATCAATGTGACTCAAGATGCCTTATAAGATGAGCCATTGGGCTGGTGGCTTTCTGAGGACCTACATGCAGCAGAACTCCCTTGCCCATTTGAAGACTACACTCTCCCATTAAAGCCAAAGACTTATCTGAAAGAAGTGTTGGAAATGTGGTACTCAGAACTCCCAAACAATCAGGATCTTGGGGAGCCTAGGTTTCCACTGAGGTGGAGGAGGACCAGCTCCATGTCATAGGCCATTTTCCAAACAGACAGAAGAATGGAACATTCAATACTTATAAAACAAACTTCCTAAACATATATATAGAATAAAGACCAGCTGTAACATGTCATCAGCTATTTTCTCTGACATGGTAAAGTTATAGATGAATTTCATTTTTGTATTTAAAATTTTTTTTCCAATTTTCTAAAACAGATATTCATGACTTTTATAACCTTTTAAGAAAAATGGGCCTTCAAAAAACAAAGGAAAACAAGGGTTCTTAGAAGCACACATAGGGCCTGATATTGTAGGTTCTCTATTGATGTTTGAAAAATCCAAAGCAGCTCCTTTTTTTGTTATTGTTGCTTTGAGATAGGGTCTTGCTATGGAGCCCAGGCTGGCCTTGAACTCACTATGGAGCCCAGTCTGGGTCCAAACTCATGGCAATCCTCCTGTCTTAGCCTCCTGTGTGCGGGGAGTACAGGTGTGCACCACTATGTGTGACTTAACAGCCCTTTTTGGTCATTTCCCGGGCAGTCTGTGGCAAGAGAAAATTCTTCAGGTTGAGGTAGCATTTCACAAAACTCACACTCTTACAGATCACACCCTTGCCAAGAACGTGAGGCTGGGCACCCCATGGAGACCAGGCATCTACCTGGGGCAGACTATGTCAGTGGGGATCCAACTGGCTTTAGTGAAAGCAGCCTCCCAGGGAGAACAAACAGGCTCCCCATGAATGCAGGCTGTTGTAGTTCACAGGTGGCTGGGTTAGTGCCCCAATTAAATGGCCAAAGGGGGAGCACGTTAGAACAAATGTTAGCAGGAAAACATAAGGTGCTTAATATTCTACATGCAAAAGAGGTTAAAAGAGGGCAAACCAAAGCACCATTTCCTTACCTTCTTTTCCTACTATAGTTTTATCAGTAGCGCCACTGGCAGCTGCTAGGAGAATAAAGATGAGCTTCCCTAGCACAACAGCCAGTAAGATGGACTCCTCATTATTCATTAGTCACCTGTTTGCAGCCTGGGTTAGAGTCCATACCCCAGCACCAATGCAAAAGCTT
This sequence comes from Capromys pilorides, assembly GCA_004027915.1. Lineage (NCBI taxonomy): Eukaryota > Metazoa > Chordata > Mammalia > Rodentia > Capromyidae > Capromys > Capromys pilorides. The sequence goes on along the minus strand of PVKN010026709.1, from coordinate 1,731 downwards.
ACTCTTATAAATAGGCCCAATACCTGCATGCAAATATCAGCCCAGATCAGAGCTGGTAGCCATGCAAATATTCATAGTCCCCTCTGTTCACTCACACTGTGTGTCTAAACCAAGCCGGCCACAGGATCTTGAGAGCCACTGACGATGGTAGCCTTCCTTTCATCTACAACAACACTGCTGGAAATTAGACAAGACCATTCTGTGGGGCTTTCACAGCATATTATGTTGGTCAAGTCCTTGCTGGCAGAGAACTGGATCATTGAGATGTTGATACCCCACCCCCCAATCGCCTCACCACTCCCCACATTCAAAGACTCTCAGAACTCCCTAAATCCGCTTTCACTAAGTAGAAAAAAAAGATTATGAATTTTCATCTGGGGACACAAGTAAGCCTCAAAGCATAGCTCAAAATTTGGGATGAAGCCAGGAGAGTATCCCTCTTTTTCTGTCTCCCAGCCCTACCTCTTGTAGCTCCCAGCAGCCTGACTTCCGTTTCAGTTCCAATTCAGGCTCTGGCCTCCCATCCTCAGGCTTTGCTCTGCCCCACCGAATGGTCTTCTTTGAACCTATTCCTTCATCAAAGTCTTGAGAAACATTCAATGGCTGCATTATAGTCCAGTCCACAGTCATGGCATGACTGAGTTGTTCCCACCTCGTATGGCATCTGAGCTGCTTCCTGGCCAAACGAAGACAAGATAAAGCTGCCTCTGGGATAACGGAAACATCACCAGCCTTTCCAGAGACAGAGCACTTGGACTTCAGAACAAGAAAACAAAAACAGATGGCCCCAAGCACATCTTTTCTACCACCTTCAGCATTCAGCAGAGAAAAGGAGAAATGGTAACTTGCTGAGTGTCCAGTATTTGTCCCAGCAATGCGAGAAGAGTAACCAAGACAAATACAAATAAAAAAGAATTCTCCAGCCCACAAAGCCAGCAGTTATATGGCTGAAAGATGGGGCTGTAGGGTGATATGAAGTTTCCACTAAAGAATCCAAGGCAGAAGATAGAAGGGCTGACTATCCTGAAGGCTTGAATCCAAGTTACTAGCACCCTTGAGTTGAGACAAGAGAAAGAGATGGCCAGCCTGAGATCCTGGCTGGAGAGATGGGTTTTACTAGGATGGTGACATACACGCACTATTCTTTTATTCCCTGCACCCCTAATTCCAGATCTTTGTCACAGGCTGATGTCTCAGGGAGACACAGCATCTCTGAGGGTGATCCTGAGGAATGCTACCTCTCAGAGGAATTCTCAGGGAGAATTCCTCACCCCCAAGGGAGTTCTGCTTCTGAAGCATCTTTTTGGGCTCCTTTATCCTTCACTAGTTCCACTGCTCATCTTGCTCCCGCCTGCAGCTGTTAGTGTCCTCCTAGGCACACTAGCCTCTCCCTACCACACCACCAGCTGCTACCTGCTTCCCACTGGAAAGAAAATTCTGAACTTTAAGGTAGAAATGCAAGGCCCTCTGCCATCTGTCCCCACCCCCTTTCATTGCACTGCATGCAGCACTACTCAGGCCATGTGGGACAGCTTTCCTTCCACTTTTTCTGCCACTTGTCCCTCTTAAAGTGTCCTCCTCAATTTCCCATGACCCTGCTAACACTGCCCCCAAATACTCCTACAAGTTGTAATTCCTTTCCCTTTTCAGTCTCTCTCCTTCCAAATTTTTCTTAGCCTGTTTAGGCACTCTGGTCTCACTGTGCCCTATGTGAGTCATCTGAGTTCCTGT
>PVKN010026707.1:0-13728 GCA_004027915.1 Capromys pilorides | reverse complement strand
TAAGTTGGCTCCCTTGATCAAACTACAAGATACCAGGGTAGTTCTGGTTTATTTCCATAAAAATTGAATTAGTAATAATAGTGAATGGTATGTTAATATTGCTTAGTACATTGTATTTGGAGAACTTACTAGAAGCAGTGCTTCGTGTATTTTGCATTTATTGAATTTCAGTTGGTTCCATCCATTGAGGTACACAATACCCATTTCACAAGTGATGAAAGAGTCTGAGAGATGAAGCATATTGCTACTGTTCACACAAGTGGCAAAGACATGAATCAAACCCAGACCCCTGGGTCTACATGCTGAGCTCTTAATTATTCAGCTTTGAGTAGCAGAGTGGAAGCCAGATACCAGTCCTTCAATTGCTTTCATTCTTCCAACATATCTGACAGTGACTGCAGAACAAGATGCTCCCAGATCCCAGGACAAGTGAAGCAAATCTACTCTCCGTTTCCAACAGAACTATGGTTTTAAGAAAGGCACGGTATGGGAACATCCCCATGAGTTCCTCTGCCTCACTGTTCGCAGTGGAGCCAAGGTGAGGGCCTGGATGGCGTTCATTTCCCCAGTGTAATCAGTATCAGTCCAAATGAAACAAGAGGGGACTGGAAAAGTTCAGCAAACAGAGGCAAACCAGATGATTTCTTTCCTGTGTTCATGAGCATAGACATCCCAAGTCACTCATCCAGGAGAACAGCCATTTATTCACAAAGAGGATGCAATTTATTGGACAGAACAGGATTAAATCAATATTTGGGAATAAGAGTGTCAGTGCTTTATGTAAAGGTCCCTTGAAAATAACAAAAGGTTAACCTTTCTGCCTCACAGAATTTCAGCCTTTTAAAGCCTACTCCATGACTCTGTTCATTTTTCCCAGATTGGTTATTATTATTGATAAAAGATGTAAATATTCTAAAAAGTATGACCACACAGTATGAGTGGGGAACTTAATCTCCAGAGAGTTAAACTATGTCTTTCAAAAATTTCTGAATCTTGTAAAACTGTATGCTTTATTCCTAAAGCTCTGATAATGGTTGGATAAAACTTTGTTGTGACTCAGAATTTTTCACAAAGATATGAAGGAAATCCCTGGAGTAATTCCAGTATTTCTAACTATGGCATAATCAGTATGATGTCTGTGAATATCTTGTTGGTACCTGAAACTCAACTTTCCCAACTAAAATCATAGTTTTTCTATATAAACTTATTTTTCTTCTTAGTAATTAGTTCTAATTAATGAATCCCAATTCACATGGTTATTTAATGTGTAATCATCAGTTGTTTCTTAGCTCTACTTTACTTCTTCCCAGCTCTGAACAAGGTAATATTTCCAAAATCTCTCTCCATCATCCTTTCCTTCAATTCTCACTTCTTTACAAGACAGATCATTTCTTTTTTTTAACTTCATTTATTTATGTATGTATGTATGTATGTATGTATGTATGTTATGGCCCTCTCAACCTGCCCTGGGGGTGAGGTTGGCACAACATGTGGTGCCGGGGATCAAATTGTGGTCCCTATGGTTGCCTAAGCTTGCCTAAGCAGGCGCTCTAGACTGCTGAGCTACGTCTCCGGCCCCAAGAGAGGTCATTTCTTATTATGACTAATACAGTGTTATTTCTACCTTGAATTTTTTCCCCACTTTTGCTTTGTCTCTTCTCTTTTCTAGTATCAGAGCCAGAAATAATAAGACACAGCTCTGACCATACAATGCTATTGTTGAAGCATCTTTATTGACTCCACAGTGACCACAGAACAGAGACTAAAGTTTTGGGTGCATTCAAATATCTTTACAAGATTCACTTCTTTTATAGTTGTATTTCTAATCAACTCTTTAAATCCTTTTCCAATTCAAGAGTACACATTCATGGACAGTAAATGCTTTTGTTCCTTGCTGTTTCCTCAAATTCTAAGAAATTTTATGTCCCTTTATTGTTTTTTCAAATAATTTCATCCAAGTGTAATATTTTTGTTTAGAATACTTGAACATTCATTCACTCATTCAAAGAACCACATGTGTCATTTCACCTTGACTAGACCCAACCTCAGTACAATTATTTTTGACATCATAAGTTGAAGTACATCCCTTATACATGTGCATGTCCATGTCTCTTTCTTTTAACCTATGCCTAAAATCTTAACTCTAGATTCCAAACTTTGATTGATTTTTTATTTCCCAGCCCATAGGTCATTGTTAATGTGTTGGGAATTGAGCAAACTAATGAGCATTTAATCAAGGTTCATAGGGAATAGACCCAAGATAACAGGACAAAGACATTATTATGTTAACTATATAATGATTTGAACAAAAGCTAAGAACAAAAGAGTGTAAGGATGCCAAAGCTGTCTCAACTGCCTGTGATCCTAAAACAAAAGGTTTTATTTGTCACAGTAAATTGGTCTGATGGTGGAGCACAGATAGAGAGAAGCTGAAGTGCTGAGCACACTGGAACCAGCAGCAGCAGGCTTCTGTGAGCTAGTCACACCCAGGAGAGCCCCGCATCAGCTCCTCTGCTTTCTGTTGCTGGATGCTGGGGTCCAGCTTTGAGTTAACAACTTACTGCATTCAAGCACAGACCTGTCACATAAATCCAAATCGAAGGGATGACAGTGGAAATGGCTGGAGACCAGCACATCTTGTCAGCTCTTCCTCTCTACAGATTTTTCCCAAAAGATTCAAGTTACTTGATTTGCGTCCTTTCTCAAACTAAAAAAAAAAAAAAAAAATATTTGGATTTCCTCTGCTCTGTTCTGCTCTGCTCTCCTTCCTCTTTTCTGTGTGTGTGTGTGTGTGTGTGTGTGTGTGTGTGTGTGTGTGTGTTTCTAACCAAGGGTCTGAGTTCAATCCCTGGTTCCACAAAAAAATAAAATTAAATAAATAAATGAAGTTGGAGTGATTTTATGTCTGTAGGGTTCCTCTTTTGCCTTTGCTACCAAATGAACAATTTCAGTCACTGAGATTATGGCTCTAAGTTAATTCAGGAGACATTCATACCATATTTCCAGAATGCAGCCCTTAGATGCTGGACAAACGGTCATTTTCATAGGAACTGGTAACAGGTAAATGTGACCTTCCTTTAACAACTTGGTTTTCTTCTAGTATTGAGTAGAACCAGCTTGATCTGATGTGGCTTCATTCCAGAGTAGCCCTATTGTCTACGACCTAGCTTTGTTGAAGAATGGACATCACACTTACTTCAATCCTTTCAGTTGGCAGGTAACATGACCTCGGACGTTCTCACCACCATTGGCTCAGTGACATTAGTCCTGCTACTCATCCTCTTGCTGGCTGCGGTTGCTTCTATGGTCGCCTCCAACAAGAGGGCAACTCAGGGAACCTACAACCCCAGCCGTCAGGAAAAAGAGGGTGCTCGAGTGGAAATGTGGAGCATGATGCCACCCTCTGCGATGGAAAGACTGATCTAGGGGTATCGCTGCCTCTCAGAGAAAGGGCTCTCCATGCAGTGAACACGATGCTTGATATGAGAGCCCTCATGATGTACATACATAGACCTGTCCAAGTCCACCTGGGGTTACATTGGAACTAGGGAAAAGATTTCTTTCACCACCTTAAAGGTTTTTATATGGTATGGTAGTTCATCTTGACACGATCATTTTATTATATCAGCAATCAAAAAACAGTGGATCTGTGCCATTAATTTTAGCTTCCTAATTAGCAAATATATCTTCCAGTGAGCAGTGTCTTTTAGAAAAATCTCCAGTGGTTGTTAAGCTTGGAAACAATATTTTAGTTTTCCCCCTAGTAAGAAAACTAAAGATTTTAAGCACAGAAACTATGGGGTTCATGGGGTGGGATAAGAGGAGTGAGGGATACACTTTTTACTCCTTTAATCACATGGTGAAAAAAGTTAATTTGTTGTGATGAAAGGTGTACTTTTGTCTTCCAATCATGGATTCAAAGAAAGCCATGGAAATGGCTTTGGTTTAAAAAGTGACCCAAACATGACAAATAAAAATTGAAACATGGTTGTTCACTTTTATTTTGTATTTTGCCACATTGTATGAAACCAAAGTAACTTCAGAGCATGCATTGCCTTCTGACTTTTATCATTTAACTGAGTCATCTCAAGCTGATTATATTCAGTGTCATTAATCTTTGTAAAATGTGCTGCTTAAGGCCAAATAATATCTTCACAGAAATCACAATAGAAAAATGATTCAAATTCTCAAGTGTGAAAGATCAAGCTCTTTCCTTTCAACTAATTTTTGATAAATCAGTGTCAACAGTGACATTACCTAAGGCAAGCATCTCAAAGTGAGATGAACACACTGTAAGGGACGTGTGCAAGACTATCTGTAGGGCATGAAGAAGAAACACTGGGCCTTCTACTCAGGCACTTGTCGTACTGACATATGTTTTGAAATAGCTGTAACAAGGCGCTATAGCATAGTACAAATAAAATGAATCTGTGCACATATTTTTGTGCATATGATCAAAAATTTTAATAGTACAACTTTCTAAATATGATCTAAAAAATTTACTGTTCCCAATTATTAAAGGATACTATTTCATTGCCCTCCCTGGCACACTGTCCTGAATCATTCCTGTTAGCACAAATATGCTGTCACATTTCCTTTCATAGGGAATTTTCTTCCATGATCCACAATCCCCCCTAAATACCCAGCTATTCCAAACCTCCCTATTCAGGAAAATACCAACAGCAGAATCTTCCATACTTATGTGGTGTTTTCTCTCTCTTCCCTTCCTCATTTGCCTCTACTTTCCATCACTCAGTGTCTTCCCACCAAGCCAAACAATGACCAGCCCTCATCACCTGCTTCCCTAAAATTTCAGGAGCGTTTGAACCAACTCTCCTCTGGATCTCTTTGACTGCTTTCTGTTCATTTTCCTGAGCTCTATTTTATTTTTTTATCTACTGTTTATTAGCAATTGAGACTGTGTATGGATTGTCTCTGATTTCTGTTTTCTCTGTCTAGAATTTAAGTTATGTAAGTTATATAATGAACTTCACAGCAAAAGGAAAAATGCAAGTAGCTGGGTTCTAAAAATTACAAACTTATGAAAAATTAGAGACATTAAATTGGTCCCATTGGTATTAACATAGGTAGGAAGAAAGAGCTAATCCTGATAATAATACCACAAAATGTAGGAACGATGTTTTATTAATGTTCTTCATCTTGAATACATCCATAGTGAAAACACAATAGTAACCGTATAAATGAATAAATTATGATGGAATGTGCCAGTTGGTACCTGCCACCAGCAATGTGTCCAAGAGGTATATGTTCTATAACTAGATGCTCTGGCTACCAAGCCATCATGGTTCTATAGCCTGCGTAATGTACTGATCTCTAGTTTTCCCTCAAAATCTTGCCTTCAGTGTAGATTCAAGAAAATAGATATCTCTTTCTGTCTGCCAATGGGGTGTGCATGAGACAATTATTTTTTCATCCCATTCGAGTGATAACTTCTCAATAGAAGTTTAAGTGAAAAGGACAAAAAACATTCTTCCTTCAAGAAAAGGTACACGCAGCTGAGTTAACAAAATACCAACAAAAAATTACAGAATATAAGTTTATCCTATTGATTTGAAGATAAGTGGAAAGAAAGAAATAATTCCAATGGTGACATCATAAAGTTTAAAAACATTTAGGACTAGGGAGATAGATTAGCAGTCTAAGCACCTGCCTGGCAAGCATAAGATCTGGGTTCAATACCTTGTACCACATACCCTGCTGGCCCCAGAACCTCAGATGCACTGTGCTGGCCACTGAAACTAGGTGTGGTGATGTACCCTTGTAAGCACTAGGGAGGCTGAGACAGGAGGATCACTACAAGTCTGAGCTATGTAGCGAGACCCTGTACTAATTAATTAATTAATTAATCGATTAATTAATTTTAAAAGTTTTAAAAAAGATGTTTAATTAATCTGTCTATTAGTTCCTCTGTAGTACCTTGTTTATGACTTTGCATCGGCATAAATTTACATAGATATGTATAGAGAAGTTGTGAGTTATGAATAAATGAAAGGCTCCATATGGCTATGTCAAACACTAGATGCCCTAGTGAGCCAAATTTTTGAATGTTTGGATAAGCAAATCATCCAGTGTCTTTATGGTGCCAATCATTCCAGTTCACCTTCCAGAGGATTGCACTGAATGATCTTTAACAGGCAGACCTCACTTAGAGTAGGACAGTCGAGCATCTGTGCCACAAATGACATAACTTTTGCATCATGTGTATCTTGGAGTTCATGCTAGTGTATCTTGGTTTCAAAGGTACACACAGCAATTCTTCTCATGTCATTTACAAAGTCAACCCTGTCTCTGGAAGGTGGAACCTATCAGCCTTCCTCTTGAGTCATTTGCAAGTGACTGCCATGGGCCATAGCATGCCACAGAAATGAAGCTGAGTGGTTTCAGGCCGAGCTCTGGAGGCTTGCAGCTTGTTTGCCCTCTCTTGGAAGGTGTCCTTGAGCCTCCCCTCTCCACCTTGCAAGACAGCCTGGGTGAAAAATACCAGGTAGAGAGAGAAGCCTGGGCATGCCTGCTGTGCAGAGCCCTTGTTAGATGCAGGTCCAGAGTGGCCCACCTACCACAAGAAATGGAACACCCCACTGATGCACAGCCTTTTGAGAAAGAAGTCATTATCATAAGATGGCTTGTTATAGTTGTAGGGAATGGAGACACAGCCATTCACTTCCCCAGGGCAATATAAGGTAGTCTATACTTTCGTTACTCAGTGTTTATCTTTTTACTAATTACAAGTAGTACAACATTAATAAAATGTTGCAAATCCATGCCTTTTTTTCTCTGAGGCTAATAAATTCCAATGCAGTTCGGGCTTGTGCTTCGGCTTCTCCTAGCGCAGTTGTTTGCAGGCTCTGGGGTCCAGTGTAAAGTGGACACAGCTGGCCTATGTCTTCCCATGGAAGAATCCTGGCTCAGAGTAGCCCATGGGAAAGGCACATCTGGTGTGCAGTAGGAGGAGTGACAGAAAGGATCCTTCACGTGGCTTCTGTGGCCACATCGAGTGGAAAGAGAAGCAGGAAACGGCAAACAACTGCAGCTTAGATCAGCTGTCAACTGGGCCCTTTTTTGCTCCTTCACACATACTACTAAGTGACCGATTCTCTTCTGAGCTGGAAGGAGGGACGGTCCCAGAGTTTGACCCTGTGCAGCCAGAATCATTCCTAGTCCTAGGTAGCAGTAGAGGCAGTAAACAGTGCTAGTTACAATGGAGAGAGGCAGAACCAGAAGGCGGCGTAGTAATGATTCCCAGAATGAAATGAGGGATCCGCTACAGACCGCGAGTTACAGTGCCAGGGCTGCATCAGCAGAGCGGCTACACTTCATGTGTTAGGTCTCCGTCCAACCCCGGTAGCCCTCTGAAAAAGAACTTTTTAGGAGCCTTTGAAGACAAACTTCTGATCAGTTCCATCAAGGTGACCTGAGCTAATTTGAAAAATGCCTGTCCCACCTCTATCTCACAGGCATACTTTGATAATTATTCATTTAAACTGCAATTGCAATGATGCACACAATAGGCAGCTCCTGTTATTACTGTTCAGCCAAAATGGAGCAGTGGTGGGACAAGCGAGGCTCAGTGGTGACACTGTGATTGTTGCCACACTCCTACTCTCTCAATTTTCCTTCCCATGCATATTAATAAGGGTCTGTAAATTAAGCAGTTTTTATGCATAGAAAGATTTTTTCAGATTGCCCCTGAAGGTAGTCTCATTGACGTTCCTCTAAGACTGAAATCATGTGTCCACATCACTTCTATGTTCTCAATAAAGTTATCAGAAAATAAATTGAAGTCTCAGATTTCTCAGATTCACCCAGACTGATTTAAAAAAACCAAACTTTTCACTTTATAGAAACTGTCCTCCTCCTCCTCTCCCTCTTTCTCCTCTCTTCTCTTCTTCCTCCCTCTTTTACTCTTCCTCCTGGCAAGCACAAGATCTGTCCTGTTGTTATTATGCTTTTCTTTTTATTACTTTGTCTCACCTTTTACAGTTACCCTTTAAGCCCTTTTGACATAATCATGCACTATCATCATCAATGAGAAAGACTGTCCTACGAGCCTTGGTGTAGATTATCCTTCGGATGACAGTAGCTAGCCATTTCGCCTGGTTTTCTGCCCAAGGAATATGATTCAAACCGTGAAGTTTTCCTTAATTCCAGAGTGAATATGACTTTTCAAATTTCAACCTACTTCCAACAAATGTGAAAGTTTTACCGCTTTGCATTGCATTGAACAGTGATGACAAAAATGCATGTTTCCAATTTAAACCCATACTTGTGTGATTTAGTAGCCAGTCTTTCTGCTTTATGTGGTTCCCAGGACTTAGGAAAAACATCTATCAGATGCATTTGGCAGTGCCTGCCTGAGGACTGCTGCTTAAGAGCCAGCCACAGGGTCTCCTAATATGCAAGAATCTTTCTTTGAAAATTGTTCCCAAATCCCCACCTTCCAGCACTAAACGGAGCAGGTTTTGGAGGTGTTCATGATTTGCAGCTTCATGCTTTTGCCTTGAAACTGGAGGTTATTTGTGGCTGACATAAGGCAAACCATGAATGGAAACCTGTGTGTTATTAAACTGTTTGAGAACTGTTTCACCTCAGCCCTTCACATCATAGACTTGGATACATCACCAGACAATTTGGTCAGCTACCTGTTCCACACCTACCTTCTTAAAGTTAAAAAATCTACTTACCTTTGGGGCAGGTGCTTCACAAGATAATTTCAATTTAGCATTCTGATATCAGAAACTTAGATGTCAGTTCTATTTTCTAGATAGAGATTGCTCTAACTTTGACTTCTTAGGGGATTTTACTTTTTAGAAATGTAACTAAAATCTAACCACCAAAAGTAGATTTTTCTTTTTTTGTATATTTTAGTATAGGGTCTACAGGGTCTCACTATAAAGGTCAGACTCCTCATGATCCTTCTGTTTTCAGCCTCCCAAGTGCTGAGATGACAGGTGCACGCCACCACACCCAGTCTGTCACAGACTCAGCACGCCCCTAGGGCATGGCAAGAGTAGGTTAAATTTGAAATTTTTTTAGAAAGGAAAATTCAGTTAAGGGTGACAACCTTAATTTGAGGTTAAATTCTTATTAGAAGGTTTCTTTTCCTGGGTTTGCAAAATTATTTCATTTCTTAGATCAAGAATATACACATCTCCACACAAACTCAGGCTCCAGTTTTCCTAAAAGTGCTTATCCTGTTTCTAGTTCACTGCTATTTACTTCTCTGTTTGGCAGAAGAAAGCTGGAAACCACTCTTCCTCGGTGGTTCAAGCAGCACAGGAGTTTCAATTCAAAATTCCATTATGTCAATACTAATCCAATTAGTTAATTTGTAGTAATCATACTTAAGTGTCTTAAATTGAAGAAGAGGTAAGGACAATAAAATTCCTGATTATGCACTGCTCATCTGAAATGTATAATGACCAAAATCACTGATAAGTGGAGATTCCAATTATGATGGCATAGTTAGTAATTATTATCACCCTAGAATGAAAGCCTTCATCATAAAAACACGAAGAAAATGTCACTTATAATTAAAGAGTAAAATATGATATTGTCCCTTGAATTGAGAGAGGGTAACCTTAATCTTTTGAAATGAAATACAAATTCATTCCATTATCTCTTTCCTAAAAAAAATGGCCACGTTTACTGGCATTCCATTGTTTAGAGGAGTGACGTTTTGATATTCTGAACATTTAATTAGGTTGGCTAGTTATAGTGGGCCCATAGACATCCTATTATTTAATCTCACACACAGACAAAGTGAAAACACATGGGCAGGCTTCTGGGATGATTTTTAGCTCTCACAAATGTTCCACTCTCTTCGATACCTTCAGCAGTGCCCCAAATAGCGCGGCTGCCAGAACCCTACTCTGTATCAACGAACTGTGAGATAAACACGTTTTTTTTTTTTTTTTTTTTTTTTTTTTTTGCATTTTGAAGTGAATTGCCTTAGGTATTTCATTACAGCCACACAGAGCTGACTAGTACTACTTTAAAAATCAGTTTGTCTTCCCCTAACCTGCTACCCTGCTGCCTTAGAATGCTAGGATGTGAAGAGAAGATGGGTCATCATCTTCAGGGATGGGATAAGTTCATTACTCAGTTGTATCATTTCTCTTCACAGACAACTTTCAGCTTTAAAGAAGAGGTATTTATAATAATTATACACTTAAAGCAACATGGAAGCCATAAAGTACCTTGGCATAAATATAAACTTTCTAAGTGTACTTAATCACTGTTTAACCCAAATGGGTGCTATAACATCTGCAGTATGGATTGGCCCTGAAAGAGCAATATTCTAGAAGCTACTAGTGTGATAGTACTGAGGATTTTAAACAATTTTTTAATGTGTTTGGTACAGGGTCTCACTGCTCAGCTCTGACTCATAGCGAACCTCCTGTTTCCAGCCTCCCCAGTGCTGGGCTTACAGGCATGCACCACCATGCTGGGACTCTGTCAGGGGCTCAGCACGCCCCCAGTGTTGGGGCCAGTGTGGCATGTAGTACTGGGATCAACCCCCCTTTTTTGCACTTGTTGAAGCAGGCACTTAGTCTGCTGAGTTTTCTCACTCGTCCTAGGATTTTAAACATCTTTAACAATTTTTATTAATACATGTTGCTGTGTACAGTGAGTACATGCATTGCAGGCAGCTGGCACATGTGCACAACCCATCATCCCCCTCCCCTGTCCTCCTCTCTCTGCTCCGAGGCATCAGGGGAGGTACTTAGGTCCCGGGGAGTACAGTCCTTGGGAGAGATTAATTTTAACTCACTCCTGACTCCTGTCTTGCCATGTGGCCTCTTGTGCTTCTGCTATTATAAAGACACATCATGAGCCCCTCACCAGAGCCAAGGAAGTGCTCACTCATGCTGTTGAAGTTTCAGAGTTGTGAGCTAAATAAATCTCTTTATACATTACGCAGCTGTCGATATTTTGCCCTAGCAACAGGAAACACTACAGGAAACCACTACCAAGTACTTCTAAATGTAGATGAAAATGTGGGATCAGCTTTGGAACAGGACAGCGAACACCCTACAGATGCTCCTAAGCCCGCAATGGCTGCCCAGCTGAGTGGCGTTCCTCCTGCCCACCCTACATCTCACAGCACTGCTGCTGCTGAAGCACCAAGGAGCCATCGCAGGAACACTGCTGCCGTGTTGGACCAGGTCTCACGCACGCACTCTCTGCTCTGGACCTCCTTGCAAAGATACGTCCTGCACCCCTGGAGAACCCCGGCCACACTCTCCACCTGGTCCCAGAGGGACCCAACCTCTCGGCACACAGACAAGACCCTTGTCCCTGAGGATCCCTCATCACAGATGAGGGCAGGGAATCCAGTTGCATAGCTGTGTGGCTGGTAATGGACCGGTCAGCCAGAAAAATACTCTGAGGCAGTACTGACCTTTTTTTTACCTGGATTGGGATTAGGTGGAGGTTTTTTTATTCTAACATCATCACTCTCTGTGATCTGTAAAGAGGTAATGCAATCTAAATTTTTCCTTTTCAATTCAATTTACCCTTCAGGTTTTTTTTTCTCAAAAATTCACTTTTCTTGCTGCCTTTTCCATCTAACACGAGGAAACAAACATCTCCCATATATTCTGCAACTTCTATCTACCGTGTATTGAGTTTTTAGAGTTAAATGAGAGCATGTAGGGACCTCTACAACACGCACTACTAAACCCTACCCCCAACTTATTCCAGTGCTCATAGGTTCAAACTTAATGCTCAAATGCTTTAAGCACTGGCCTACTCCACTTGAGGCTGCTCCAAAGGCAAAGTTTTTTTTTTTTTTTTTTTATCATTCCAACATATCTATGGCTTTATAAAAAATCCACAGAATAATGCCTCACATTTATTATGAGCAGCAGAATTATTCATTTGATTTATTTACACGTATTTTGTTTTACCTGAAAAATATGTGAAAAAAAATAAATAACAAAACATCTTACATGTGGTGCTAAGCACAGTTCAACTAATTGAAATCAAATATATCACTTGAACTCTTACACAAGAGAAGAAATCGTGGTGGTGAAGACCACACAAAATGTACAGCACAGAAAATTTCTGAAGGAAAATCAAAATCAATTACCCTGACTTATTTTTAGTATTGTGCAGGACAGAAGAAATGCTTTGTTGAGGAAGGTTCTAGAGGTTAGAAAAGAGAGGGAAGGCAGAGCCAGGTGTACATGAGCTGGCTTACTGCCACTTCAAATGTGACACGATCAGAAAAGTTAAAAAAAAAGAAAGCTCAGCCACCAAATGAGGGTGCTCAAGGCAAATCACAAAGATGCAGCTAATTAGTTTGAAATTTCAACACTGCCCACCATATCATTCAAAATATCCACCATGTTAGGATATCAGCCAGGGAGACAGCCCAAGGGCATGAGCACTTGCCTGGCACATGCAAGGTCCTGAGTTCAATTCCCAGGACCAAGAAAAAAAAAAAGATATCATCACCTGCTTTACCATAATACCTAAAGTGAAATTTGTTGAGAATTCCATCAAAAACTGAAATACAGAAAAGTCCTAAATGACTTTTATTCTCTGCGGTTAACATTTGTCATTTGTTCTAGCAGTTGCTAGAGCAAACATTTATTCTATTTATTCTACAAATATATTATGGTGGTTGTTTCAGTTATCTATTTTTTGTTGTTGGGACAAAATATCTGACACCCAAATTTATAAAGGAAAGGTTTGTTTAGCTCACAGTTAGTGGAGGTTTTAGTTCATATTTTGTTGTAGATTGGCACATGGCAGAGGGCAACGGTTTATGGTGGTGGAAAACAGCAAAGAGCAAAGGGAGGAGATCCAGCTGTGGCTTTTGGAAAGCCTCTCACCCCTTCTTGTGTTATAAGCAGGATGCCGTGGGTGGGGGTGTAGAACTCACAGAGTATCCATGCCCTGCTCTTGCACAGATGAAGATGCCTATAAAGTAAGAATCCTGGTTCTCTGTTGTCATCTAATTAAACTTTTTAAATTGACACAATATGTGAACCAGCACAGTGGTTACATTGTACCTCATGAACAGACATTGTGGAGAGACAGAGACTATGCTTGCATAAAATGTTTCATATTTAAATTTCATCCAGCAAATCAGAGTGTGGCAGATATTGATCTTTTGCCTTAAGATCCTTAAAAAGTAAATATAATCGTGTTTCCTTATACCTTGAGAATCTTTAGCCATAATTCAAGGCAGAAATAACTACAGGATTAACTTCTGAAAGCAATTTGAACTTTAGAAGGAAGTCCTGACTAGTTCATGCTTCGTTCTCTCGCATTTTCAGCATAATTTCCTAACATTTTGAGACTTCTACCCAATTATTAGCAAACTTAACACCATTTCTTTTGTTTCCAGTTTGCATTTCTGGTATGATGTGCAGTAGGATATTTTTTAAAAGAAAGATAGTTTGTGATATCTATGGAGAGCTATGAGCTATAAGTTTCTTCCATAATTCTACTGTCTAGAATCAGTAATATTCCATTCAGTTTCATTCAACATCAGACGATGCAGCATCTAGTCTGAGCCTGAGGTCATGCTGAAAGCTACAGATCTCAAGATGATAAAAGCAAGATTTGTATTTTCAAGGGGAAAAGGATA
Source organism: Capromys pilorides (assembly GCA_004027915.1). Taxonomy (NCBI): domain Eukaryota; kingdom Metazoa; phylum Chordata; class Mammalia; order Rodentia; family Capromyidae; genus Capromys; species Capromys pilorides. Next base: position 107 of record PVKN010026707.1, on the reverse strand, counting down.
GACTGCTCAATCAAATCAATGTGTAAAGTGAATCCACATATGTAACAATTAGTGAATTTTTTCCTTCTGACTCCTAACAGAGCAAGATAAAAAAAAGCAATATAATT
>PVKN010026706.1:0-13742 GCA_004027915.1 Capromys pilorides | reverse complement strand
CTAGTAAACACTGCTGAAACATAGAAAATTCTCATTGTACAATAAAAAGAAAGATAGCAAATTGTGTGTCCAACTCGGTTTCAGTTATGTTTTAAAAATGAGATTAAGGGAGTCCAAAATTCAGATTATGGGTGATTTTAATCTTGCTTTTCTAACTTTTATACTTCTTGAACTGTCTGTACTGATTATGTATTACTTTAAAATGAATTTTTTGATGGCTTAAAATAACACAATTTGTTATCCTGACAGTTCTAGACAGGAGTCAGAAGTGGGCTTTATGGGCCTAAAATTAAGAATTATAGTAAACCCTTTTTAAGACTATTTCAAAAGAATACAGGAAGAAGAAAATGAACACTTAAGGGGAAAGAAGAAGGGTAGGATCACTACTAGAGAAAATGTGCTAAGGAGTTAAAAGCAAGCCAAAAAAACCATTTTTATATAATGGAACAAATCCATTTAGATCTGTGTTTCAGCAGTGTTTACTAGTCTGGCAAGAAAAATCAAGGAAAGACGTTGTAGATGTGAAGAAGTAAAAGGATTTGGTAAAAGGTATCTGGTGCTAATCTACCTACATAGTCAGTGTGTGCATATTTTGTGAACTATAAGTTCTAGACAGGTTTAAGGGTATAGCTCAGTGATAGAGAACTTGCCTATCATTTTTGAGGCCTTGAGTTCCATACCCAGGTCCACACACAAAATAATTTCTATTATATTTACACACATATATATACATATATGTGTATATATGTATATATACACATATATATACATATGTAATATGTTCCCCCCCCTAGACACTGTCCTAGTTTAAAGACATTCTTAACCCTATTACTTGTCTTTCCTGCCTGCACTCAGTTTCCAAACTATCTTTGATGCTGTCCAGAATTCACTTTCTGAAGCATCAGTACGATTTTTTTTTTCCTTTTCAGAGTGCTGTGTTGACTCTCCATTGCTTTACAGTACTGAACTTTTAGTCTTCAGTATGTTTTTCTAACACCATTTATTAAAGAGACTATCTTCCAGTGAACATGTTAGGCCCCTTTGTCAAAGATAGGGTGGCTGGGTATATTTGGAGTTGTTTATGCATCTTCTAATCTGTTTCATTGATGCTCAAGTCAATGGAGAGAGCTGTTTGTTTAGTTTTTGCTTTCTTGCCAGTACCATGCTATTTTTTATTACAGTAGCTCAGTAGTATAATTTTAAGTCAGAGATTGTGAAGCCTCCCAGCCTTACCTTTGATGCTAGGATTGTTTTTGCTATTCTAAGTCTCTTCTGGTTCCAAATGAATTTTAGGAATATCTTTCTATAATTCTGTTTGATATGTTCATGTTGTTTTGATTGGGATTACATTAAACCTGTATGACAGTTTTAGAATTATGACTATTATAGTGGGTTGCCAACTGATGATCAACTTGTAACAACCATCTCAACTGTACCTTTGTGGTGCTGGATGTGGAAGGCCCATCCAAGAGTTGTTGTGAGCAGCATAAGAGGTAGAACTTGAGAAGAGCAGCAAGAGAAGAGAGAGGCTGTTAGAAAAACTGTTTAAAAGGCTGTTGGGGAGCTGTTGGAAGCTGCTGGTTCTCTTGGGCTATTATGCTAAAGGACCTTGTCATGCTGACTTTCCTGATGAACCTGGCTGTTCTCAGAGGAGGAGGAGCTCTGGACCTCATTATCACTGAGAATGGCTATGGTTCACACTGGGGGAGCTCTGCTTCTCACCTTGAGCATCACTTCCTGGCCCTGTAGGGAAAGGTGCAGCACCGTGCTTGGTCTCCTGGAGAAGCTTGTCATGTTGGCTTTCCTGATGGGAACTCAGCTTTCTTCATCATCAGAGGAGCTTGGGACCTCACTGTTGCTGAGGATGGCTGTGGTACTTTTTGGAGGACCTCTGATTCTTACCTTGAGCATTGCTTCCTGGCTCCACTGCAAATCCCTCAACCGGCTAGAATAGTTCCTTTATCCTGCTGGCATAGACTTTCTAGCTTCCACTGAACTTTGAGCCTGCCCCGCACAGATCTGTGAAATAGGCCTGCATGAGACATTGTCATGAGCTCTAGGCCTCCAGTTGGGTTCATGGGAAACATTGTTACAGGCTTTTAAGTCTTCAGCTGAACTCATGCTGTATACTATTATGGGATCCAGGCCCTCAGCTATATTCTTTAGTCTTTAGTGTGGGGACAGATTTCATGAACTGTTGGTATATGATTCTTAGAGTGATTCATTATAAAAATTTTATAAACTACATGTCCTGTATTGTATTGTTCCCCTTTGCAGAAACTTCAATGTATGGCAACCATTTTCAGTGTGTTGGTTCTTTCTACCCTAGAGCAAGTGATATCTTCCCATTTTTTGATATACTCTTCTATTTCCTTTTTTCAGATTACTATACTTTGCAATGTAGAGATCTTTTATTTCCTTCATTATATTGATTCCAACATATTTCATGTTTTTGGTGCTATTTTGAAAGGTATAGTTTCCTGATTTCTTTCTCAGCAAGTTTGTTATTTGTGTACCAAGATTCTATTGTTTTTTGGCAGGACCAGGGATTGAACTCAAGCCCTTCTGCTTGCCAGGCAAGCACTTATTCTACTGAGCTATTTCCCTGGCCCCTTCCATTGTTTTTGAATACTGAATTTGTATTCAGTTATGACTGAATTTGGTTATTCTGCCTACAAGACTTTTGATGGAGTTTTTGGAATCTTCTATGTTGAATATCATCATGTCATCTGTGAATAATGATAATTTAACATTTTCCTTTCCTGTCTATTCTTTTAATTTTTCACTCTTCTCTAATTGTTCTGACTAATGTTTCCAGAACTACATTGAGTAAAAGTGGTGGTAGTGGACAGGCTCGTCTTCATTTTAGAGTGAAAGCTTTCAGGTTTTAACTAGTTAGTATGGTGGTAGCTGTTGGTTTGACATGGATGGCTCTTATCAGATTGAGATAAAGACGATCTATTCCAATTTTCTATAGAGTTTTTATCATGAATACATGTTGCACTTCGCCATATATTTTTTCTGCATCTGTTGTTCTGTTCTGTTGTGATGTTGTAATTTTTGTTTTTGGCTCTGCTGATATGGCATATTACGTTTATTGATTTGTGTATGTTGAACCATCCCTGCATCCCTGGGATAAATCCTACTTGGTTATGGTGAATAAACTTCTGATGACTTCCACATTCTGTTTGCCATTGGTGGCTTATTAAGGATTTTTGCATCAATGTTCTTAGGGAGATTGGCCGGTAGTTCTCTTTTTTCATTGGGCCCTTCTCTAGTTTTGATATTAGGGTAATGCTTGCTTCAGGAATGAATTTTCAAGCATTGCTTTCCTTTTAGTTTCATTAAAGAGTTTGAGAAATGGCACTGGGTCCTCTCAATTTCTTGTAGAGCCTGGCAAGCATCAGGTCATGAGTTTGATTCTCATTATCAAAAAAAAGAATTCTTGCAAAATTCAAAACTGAATCTTTCAGGGCCTGGGCTTTTCTTTGTTGGTAAATTTTAAATTATTTATTTCATTTCAGTGATACTGTGTTATGTGGATTTTTTTATCTTCTTGATTCAACTGGTAATTCATATGTATCTAGGAATCTGCCCATTTCTTCTGCGTTTTCCATCTTATTAAAAGTTCTTAAAGTAGGTATTGATTACCTTCTGGATTTCCACAGTATCCCTTTTCATTCCTAATCACATGAATTTGATACCTTTTTCTGTTTTTTCTTTTTTCTTTTTCTTTTTTGTACTGGGAATCAAACTCATGACCTTGTGCATGCCTGGCAGGTGTTTATGTCACTGAGCTATCTCCTAGGCACAATCACAGGAATTTGGGTTTTTCCTCATTTTGATAAGCTTTGCTAAGAGTTTGTCAAATTTATTTAATTTTTCAAAGAACTAATTCTTGGATTCATTGAATTTGTTTGTGTGTGTGTGTGTGTCTGTCTGTGTGTTTTCTTAGTCTCAGTTGTGTTAATATCTTCTCTGAACTTTGTGTCTACCCTAAGCTTTGGGCATAGCTTGTTCTTTTTCTAAAAGTTTGAGATTCAGCACTAGGTTATTTGAGCTCGTTCTGTTTTCCTTATATGAGAATTCACCACTTTAAATTTCCCTCTTAGTGCTGCTTTAGTTGTGTCCAATAAACTCCAGTATGTTATATTAACATTATGGTTTAACTGTAGATATTACCTAATTTCTTCTTTAATTTCATCAGTGACTGATTAGTTGTTCTTTTGGGCCTTATGTCATTTCCTTGTACTTATGGATTTTTTATGCTTTCTTTTGCCATTGATTTTGAATCTCATTGCTCTATGGTCAGATTATATCCATGGGATAATTTCAATTCATTTGCATTTACTTAAGCATGTTCTATGGCCTCGTATCTGGTCTGTTTTGGAGACTGTCCCATGCACAGTTGTGAAGAATGTATGTTCTGATGTTGTGGAGTGAAACTGTAGGTATCTACTAAGTCCATTTTTTCACAGGTTTGGTTCATTTCTGATACTTCTTTGATGATATTTTGTCTAGTTGATCCATGTATTTGTAACAGTGGGGTGTTGAGGTCCCCCATTAAAATCGTGTTCATGCTTATTTGATTTTTCATGTCTGTTGCTATTTGTTTCATACAGTTGGGCATACCTGTTTTGGTGCATGTATATTTTTAATTTTTGTCTCTTGTTAGAACTTTCCTTCAAAAGTATGTAGTGACTTTTTGTGGAACTAGGGTTCAATCTCACGACCTTACACTTGCCAGGCAGGCACTTGAGCCATGGAGCTATCTCCCTGGCCCCAGCCCCTTGTAGTGACCTTCTTTATCTCTTTATAATTCTTGGGTTGAAGTTCACACTGCCTGAAAATATAATACCTACCTGTTTTTCCTGAGTTCCTGTTGCATGGCTTATTGTTTTCCATCCTTTGCCTTTCAGTCTGTGAATTACTTTTCAAGTTAAACAGGTTTCTTTATTCCAATATACTGTTATTCTTGTTTCTTGAGTCATTCCGCCCGGCTGTTCTTTTGATTGGTGAATTGAGATCATTTACATTAATGGTTATAATTGATATGTATTGGCTTTTCCTTGTTATAAATGCTGATGATTCCCTGTCTTTCTCATATGTTTAATTGCTTCCCCTGTGTATCACCATGCACTAAACTAAAATAGAAATGGATCAGCGACCTAAGTATTAAAACAGAAACACTGACTCTGCTGGAATAAAGAACAGATAGAACTCTTGAAAACATAGATATAGGCAAAGATTTCATGACCAAAACCCTGATTGCATAGGAAATACTACAAAGAATCAACAACTGTGTTCTCATCTTATTGTAAAGCTTTTGCACAGTAAAGGAAACCACCAACATATTTAAAAGACAACTCACATAGTGAGAAAAAAATCTTAGTTGTTCCTCAAAGGGCTAATATCTAGAATATAGAAAGAATTGTGAATAATCAGACGCTCCCCAATTTGAAGACCCAGTCCAAAACTGGGCATTTGAAATGAACAGACACTTCACAGAGACAGAAATACATGTAACAAATAAGCATATGAAAAAATGTTCAATATCTCCGGTCAATCAAGAGATGTAAATTAAAGCAATGCTGAGCTTTCCTCTCACTCCAAGAAGAAAGTCTATTATCAGCAAATCAACCAATAACAAATACTGGCCAGTCTGTGTGGGAGAAAGGTACCCTTTTCCACTGTTGGTAGAAATGAAGAATAGTGCAACCACTGTGGAAATCAATGTGGAAGTTTCTCAAAATCCCATTTGACCCAGCTATTCACCTTCTTGGTATCTTCCCCAAAGAGTTAAAAGCATTTTAACTGGACTGGAGAAATAGCTAAGTGGTGTAAGCACTTGTCTGGCAAGCACAAAAACCCAGGTTTGATCCCAGGTGCTGCATACTGTGTTGGCTGTGTGCGGAGCAGGCCACCAAAACCAGGTGTGGTCGTACGTGCCTACAATCCCAGTAGGAGTCCAAGCTGCATAGTGAGACCCTATAGCAAATAAGATAAAATAGAGTGATATAAATTATTTTTTAAAAATGCATTTGTGCCAAAGTTATAATTCAGTAGCACAGAGCCTGCCTGGCAAGTGCAAGGTCCTGAGTACAATTCCTGGTATCCTCCCCTCAGAAAAACTAGGACCATCATACCTGAATGATGCATAAACAAATCTTGGAAGCAGCCCAAAAATCCATCAACTACTGAATAGATAAAAAAGTGGACTTTTTTATATGATGGAGTACTGCTCAGCCATAAAGAAGGATAACCTTGAGACGTTGATGGCTGAATGAATGGATCTTAAAACTGTACTCTTAAGTGAAATAAATCAGACACAAATGTATAAATATCACATTTTCTCTCTGGTGTGAGAAAATAAAAGTGTAAATGAGAACTAAAATGTATAAAAGAAATTGTGAAATAGAAAGGAAATGTTCAATAGGAAAGGGGAACTGAGGAGAAAATGGGAGCAGAAGAAAGAAATAGAAACAAAGCATTTAAAGGATCAGAAGAGAGGTTGAAATGAGAGGAGGGAACTGGGAAAAAAAGAGTCAAGATATATCATGTATAGGTACAAATTCCCTGTGATGAAAATGATCGTTATGTATATCCAAATTTTGCAGGAAACTTAATTAAAACATACAGTTGAATGTTTAAGCCATAAGTTGGAGATTATTTTTTTTTTTTTGGTCTTTTTGAGACAGGGTCTCACTATGCAGTTCAGGCTGGCCTTGTAGCCCAGGCTGGTCTCAAACTCACACCAATCCTCCTACCTGAGCCTCTCAAGTGCTGGGATTACAGGCATGTGTCACCATACCCAGCTGGAGGTTCTTTCTGATATGGTTTCAAAGTACCTATCTTGATTTCTTAGTACAAATGATCTTGCATATCCCTATGATCTTTTTTTCTCCTTCCTCATCATCTTATCCACTCTTCCCTAAATATTCAAAGTTTATTAATACCACATATTTTTGCCATGCTGCATCCTCTGAAACAGCTGAGAGCTAAATCTGGAGAAGACTTATACTGCTTCTTTATGTCTGCTATTAGGAGTGACTAGATGACCTTTGATATGCTATTCTAACTGCTATGAGCCCTAGTTTTTCCCTAATTTCTTCATCTTCATAATGTTAATACATATGTCAAAGACAGGCTAGAACTCATTCATATAATGACTATAAAAGGTAAGTTATAACCTTTGCTGGTGCTCATGTATAGCATTATTTTCTACCTAACTGTGAAAATGGTTTTTACTTCAAATAGAAACCCTACTGAAAATGGCTTAAACAATGAGGAAGCAAGTCTAGACATAAAGTGGTTCCAAGCTTGGTTAATTCAGCAGCTCAATAGTATAACCAAGGATACATTGTGCTACCATCTTCTGGCTTTATACTCTGTTCTTTTGTTCCCTTGAGCTTTTTCCCCTCCTTCTCCTAAGATACAGTAGCTGCTGCTGTCTTAGGTGATGTCACAGAAAAGGAATGTCCTTTAAGCCCCTTTTTAAGAGCAAGGAAATCTCTCTTGAAACTCTGCCTTATCCACCCTACCCAATATAAACTTTCCCTTGTAACTAACTAATGAATGAAAATTATCACATATGCCAGAGCCTCAACCACTCATACTGGGAGGGGGAATGAGCTAACCTTAATTAGCTTAGGCCAATTATAATTCATCCCTGGGAACCCCTCCAGGAGGGACAGTTGCTGAGAAAAGGACAAAGAAGGGGCTTGGTTAAGGAGGGAAGAGATCATGATAGCAAGGCATATCTTCAGGAGCCATCTTTGTCTGGTAGGTTAAAGACAGAAGAGGTAATAAATAGTGTAAACAGGAGTTTCCTCTTGGGGCTCAAGTAATTAAGCATTATGCCACTTGATGAGAGAACAGTGTGGTTGGGTGAAGAGTGTGAAATTTGTTTGGCTAGTTTTACACCTCAGTTTTACAATTTGTCTCTGTGTCTAAATAGGTATGTTGTGGATCTGAGGAAGATCCAGATGACAAAAACGCACCTTTTCGACAACAGCCCTTTTGCAAATATAAAGGACACACTGCTGATCTCCTTGATCTTTCCTGGTCTAAAGTAAGAGATGCTAATTTGATTTGTGTATTATTCTGCATTGCTGTGGCTTTAGGGCAAAAACAGATTTCTTCTTTGTATGGTTATTGTGCTCTCAACTGTTTGTATATTCTTATAACTCCCACAGCAAGTTAAGTTTTAAAAGACAGAATTGGTTGGGCTCATAAGTAAATATTTATATGAACAGCTTCTATTTAGATCTGTCCATGTGTTTCTTACTCTTTACTTTTTTATAAGCAGTAATTGTGGAAACTAAGTATCTGCAAGAAAATGAATGTGACTTCCACTACAAAAGTGAAGGAAGTCTAATCTCTATAATCAAATCTGCCTTGAGATACAGCTGCTAAAGTCATGAAATTTGTACATTTTATTTAATAATTCATTTAGTGATCTTTTTTCTTGGACGAAATTATTTAGCAAGTATAGAAGCTGTTTTGATGTTGAATATTGCAACAGTTTTATGAAAGTTTAAGATATTTAAAATTCTATAGACAGTGTTTAAAATATCAAAAATTTTTGGAAACTTTGTGATATGCTACACTTTCTTTGTTTAGTAATATAATTGGTTTTTCTTAGTTCATGGAAAAGAAGAGTTTGTATTAATATTATTTGGATAAGATATCATGTTTGTATCTTGTACTCATTGTCAATAACTACTACAAAGACAACAACATGCAATGTATTGATTTTTGTAATTCCTACTAACCTGTTTTGGAACTGTTTTGCTGTTTTCCCTTTCAAATAAATAAAATAAAATAAAATATATTAGGAATTTGAAGGGGAAAGTAATGTAAGTATTTAGAAGCCTTAAATTGACAAGAAGAAACTGACTTAAGCAAATGATGTCAGGGATATAAACTGTGCTCAGATACTTTAACTGTCAGGAGAACCTCATGTAGGCCCAGATATTCACATTGTGTACTGAAAAGTCACTGGTTTATGTTGGCAAAGTTGGGCTTCATCTTTCAATCACACCAGTTAAGAACTGCTGTGCCTGTCACACCCATTTAAATGTGCTAGATGCTTTTCATAACCACTTGTTGCAATCATTCTCTTTCACCATCCAAAATAAGCTTGTCCCAATATGATATTATGCTTTAAAAACAGTCCTATCTTTGTACTTCTTCCATTCCCTATGCCCCCTGAGTTTTCAGAAGATGAAAATTTGAGCTGTCCTTAATCTGATAATCATATTCATTTAAAATAAGTAAAACAAAACAAATAATTGGAACCTTTACACTCTTGAGTTTCTTAAAACAAACCATGTGTTAATCTGAAATGTGACTCTAACTGGAAGAAATTAAATCTGCATTGACCACAATATTAGCCAGGAGTCTCCAGTGAAACAACCTTATTATACATAAATAATTCTAATATTTTAAATACTTTTAAAATTTGATACATTATAATTGTAATATAATTTATAAAATATGATCAAAAATACAATGAGTGGTTTTTTTGTTTAATTTTATATAGAAAAAAATTGCCAGGAATCGCCCTCAAAATATTCCTCTCACTTTAAATACACTTACCTCATTATTCTTGCCACCTCCTGAAGCTGCACTGGAAATCCTTTAAGGGATATCATTAGTTGTACCATTCTGTCTGTCTCAGTCCTGAATCAATTCAAAATATTTACCTCTTGTGATCATTTTGACTTTGAGGAGGAGCCAAAAGTCATATGGTAGCAGATCCAGTGAAGAAAGTGAACACACACGTATCATAATGTCTTCATAAACCTACTTTTCTATTAAATGGCAGTCAGCAAGAGCATTCAGTACTATTTTGATCACACCTTATGAAGACACTCAGGAAAGAAGACTTCCAGAATTTCCCCAGAAAGTGGCAAAAAACTGTCAGACATGGTGGCATATGCCTGAAATCCCACCACTCAGAGGGCTGAGGCAGGAATTGGCACAAGTTTGCTACCAGCTTGGACTACATAGTCCATTCACAGCCAAACTGAGTTACATAGCAAGACCTTGTCGCATAAAACAAAAAAGTGGCAAAAACAATGAGATAAGTGTGTTCTAAGTGAAGAGAAATATTTTAAGGAAGTAATATTTCTTTTGCTGGAATAATTTTTTATCTAAACTGTATTTTTTACCAACCTTTGTATATTGTGATATTTCAAACCATGAGTATAATATATGATAGTAAAATCAGGGTGCTTAGCTTTTCCATCACCTTAAGTAATTACCATTTCTTTGTGTTGGGTACTTTTAAACTCCTAAAATATTTAATAAGTTATTGTGAGCTATAGATACCCTATGTTATAGAACACTAGAACTTATTCTTCCTAGCTAACTGTACTTTGATACCTGTTAAGCAACTTTCTTCTGTTCCACTATCCCTGTGCTCTTCCTAGGCGCCACTGTTCTACTCTAAGTAGGTTTATTTTAAAGAGTTAACTCATGCAATCGTGGGACAGCCTATAGGTTGGAAATAGCAAGAGTTGAATCAAATCAGTGTTTGATTTAGTGGCTGGGTACTTACAAGTTGATACATAAATTAATCATTATTACTACTGCCTTAACTACAATTGAATACACAAAATGTTTTATATATACTCTGTATTTATGCCCTCCAAATATACAAGATCATTGTTTCTTTATGAAGGTTTTTTTTTAAAAAAGTCTTGTGTATAAACTAAATTTAAAATGGATCAAATTAAAACAGAAGTATTAAATTGGCTGGAAGGTAGACTAGGTAGAACACTTGAAGGTATAAAGTATAAGTTTTATGAATAAAACCCTAATGGCACAGGAACTATCACAAAGAATCAACATCTTACTAAAAGCTCATCTTACTAAAAGCTTTTTCTTTGCACAGCAAGAGAAGCCATCAGCATAGTGAAGAGACAACCCACAATGTGAAGAAAAAGGTTTGCCAGCTCTTCCTCAGAGGGTTACTGTTGAAAATATATAAAGAACGTATAGCATATAACTGAACAAGAACATATAACTAAAAAAAAATTCAGACCTCCCAAATGTAAGGACTCAATCTAAAAAGGGGCATCTGAGATGAATACAAACAACAAATAAATGTATGAAAAAAATGTTCAACATTACTGGTCATTCAAGCGATACAAATTAAAGCAGCACTGAGATTCCTTCTCACCCTGGGAAAAAAAATGGCTATTATCAGGAACTCAGTCAACAACAAATGCTGGAAGGGCTGCAGGGTAAAAGGAACCCACAGCTGGTGTGAGTGCATACTGGCACAACCGCTGAGGAAATTATTGTGGAGATTCCTCAAAAAACAAACTAGGATTGGAGGTCCTATTTGACCCAGTTTGTCTCTTTCTGGGTGTCTCTTCTCACAAGAATTAAAATCATCATACCAAAGCAAATGTGTGAACCCATGTTTATAGCAGCACATTTTTTAAAGGTATTTTACTCTAGGGTCTGCAGAGTCTCACTAGTAATTGGACTTGTAGTGATCCTCCTGTTTTTTAGCCTCCCAGGAGCTGGGATTATAGGCATGCACCACCATGCCCAGTCTCAGTGGCCCTCTCAGAGCACCCCAGGGTTAGGGCCTGCACGGCACACGTAGTATAGAATCACAGTCGTTGCACCTGCCTAAGCAATTGCTTTAGTCCACTGAGCTATCTGGCTTGCCTTAGCACAAATTTTAGCAACAGAATTTTAACAGCTAGATCTTGAAAACAACCCAAATGCCTATCAACCAAGGAATGGATAAAAAATATATTGTCTTTTTTTATAATAGAGTACTACTTAGCCATAAAGAAGAATAAAGTGGAGGCTTTTGTAGGTAAATGGTTGCAAATTGAAACGATACTCAAATCCAAATGTGCAAACATTGTATTGTTTCCCTAGTAGGAAAAGCTGAAAGAGTAAAGTCCAAAATATACAGTAGGTGTTATAAAATAGGAAAAAAAATTTCTAAAGGAAAGAAACTGCAATTGGAGAATGGACAAAAGAAGGAAGGGAAAAGCAAATTATATATATATATATATATATATATATATATATATATATATATAACTAATTTTTATTAGGTCATTGAAAAGAAGAGTTTGTGCTAATATTGTTTGGATGTTAAATGCTGATATCTTGTATTCTGATTAACTAAAGATAATTAGTTTGTGTTATTAGTTTACAGACTGTATTTTGACACTTTCCCAATTTCATAAGAGGGAGCCGGCAAGATAGCTCAGTGCACTAAGCACCTGCTTAAGCTAAAGCAGGGACCAGAGTCTGATCCCTGGCACCAAATACCACACTGGCCCTGTCCCCAACACTGAGCCAGCCAGTGAGTCCAGGCATGGTAGCGCATGCCAGCACTGGGAAGGCTGAAAGCAGGAGGATCACTAGGAGCTGGGGCTGCATAATGAGACCCTGTACCAAACACATTTTTTTCAAAAAGAGCAATATTAGCAAATCTCATAAAGAGGTAGTAGAAATATGACTTAGTAACAATCCAACAACCTACTTGTCTCAGTGACAATACTTGTGAGGTATTTTCAAGCTGGTAACACTTTATAAAGTGTGTCTTAGTAGTTTTTTAATAATACAAAGATCAATCTGCACAGAAATAATACAGAAACCCATAGTAAAATATTTAGAAGTTGTTAAGGAAGTGTTTCAGAGTAATTTGATCCCTGTTGAATTCAATATTTTGAAATCAGGGTGTCAGACTGAATGTGGAGGCACACACTTGTAATCGGAGCACTTTGGAGGCTGAAAACAGGAGAATCACTGAGTCTGATCTATGTAGTGAGACCCTGTAGCCCTTGTACTAAATACATAAAAAACAAGGTATCTATTTGTATAATGCTAATAGTAAACTTTATATTTTTATATTTTCATTTTTTCTAGCAATTGATTTCTATATTTTAATAGTTGTTGTCCATGAATTACCAGAAACTAAAAGCAAAAACAATCCTCCATAAATAGTTTGAGGACTACTAGTGAAGATTTATTTGAGTAGAACTCTGCTCCACACAAGAATAATCCCTAAGGATTATCTTCATATCCCCAATCCTCCTACTGTCTACCTGGCCAGAGGAAAGGAACAAAATTTCTGATGTTCCACCCCCACCTTTCTCTTTCTTTACCTAACTAATATATATTCATTCTTTAACATTTTCCTTCAATCCCATCTCCTTAATGGATTCCCAGACAGCCAAAACAAATATTGACCTCTTTCACAGAGTTCTTTTTTACCAATCTTATGTTCTTAAAAACTTCTGCTTTTGCTTCAGTGTTACTTATGCATGTTTCTAGCTCTTTTTTTGTTGTTGTTGCTTTGTTTTTTGTGGGACTGAAGTTCAAACTCAGGACCTTGCACTTGCCAGGCAGGCACTTGTTCCACGGAGCTGTCTCCCCAGCCCCTCTAGATCTTTTTTTTATAAGATACTGAAAGCCACTGAAGGGTAGGAATAGTTACACTACTTCTTTTAATGTTTAAAGTTTTTAAATCTTACTTTACTGTTATTTACTTTCAGTGTCTTATCACAGTCAATGTCTATAGTGGATTTTCTGTTTTTTGAAGACTTATGGCATGTAATAAAAATTAACTTGTTACCCAGGTGTAGTGGTGTGTGCCTGTAACCTGAGCACTGTGGGAGAGTAATGGGAGTATAGTATGCTTTAAGTCCAGCCTGAGCAAATTATCAAGGCCCTGTCTTAAAAGAAGTGGGGGGGGGGGT